>OMNW01009445.1:2196-22686 GCA_900303245.1 Selene dorsalis
TAATATATTTCAAAATATTTTCTCTGACTTTATTGTTTTTGCTGTCATGGTGACAGTAATGAGCTGCTGCACTTAAGTTAAAATAAATACAAAAGATGCAATAAATGACAGGTTCGGTTTATTTCTCTCCTTGTTGCTGAACATTTTGTTTTTTCATCCTTTTTTAAGGCAACTGTAGGATCACTCACAGTCAAGTGCAAGTTGGGTGTCATAAAAACCTATAAAGTCAGTTAAAGTGGAAACCTCAGACACACAAATACAAAACAAGAGCTTTAAAAGAGGAAAAACTGCAGCTGTAGGAAACATTGTCTGAAGCTGATGCAAGCTTTGAAAATGCTGCAGTTACTTCTTCCCTTGCCCGGAGGCGATGATATCCATTTCTCTTCATCTGCGAGTCCTAACTGCAGCTTTTATTTCTTACCTATTCCGTAGTTTGACAGATGAAGAGCTGATCATTAACCCAACAGTTTGCCTCATAGGGAACCTGCAGTCTGCTAAATGTGAATTAGTGTTTTTGTGAGTGAGTCACAGGTGATTTATCATTTGGTGAAACAGTTGAGAGTGACTTGCTTTGTGTGCAGTTTAGCAAAATGTCGTTGTCTCTGAAACCCTCTGACCCTGCCCTCCACCATCGTCCATTACTCGAGGTGTAAATCTGTCAACTGAGGATATCAATAAGAAAGTCTGTAGTTTTTGTTTTTGTGGTTTTGCGTGAGGAGTGCTCCTCTCAGGATCTTAATTTGTGCCTTTTATAGTGAGCAGCATCCCAGCCGGGCATCAATCCAATTACAGGACTGGAGTTGGCAGATATGGTAAAGCAGTCGGAGAGACGTAAGCAGCAGATGAAACAGCCTGTACATATATGGCATGAAGCAAAATCCTCAAATTACACGTTGCCACCACTATAGACCATCCCTGTCCCACATGCAGTAATTAACAGTATACATTGGCTTTCTTCCTACAGCTCTGACTGCATGTACCCTCTAATTGAAATGTCAGAAGTCTCAAAGCCTCTGCACCCACACAGTCGTTTTCCTCTCTTTTCGAAACTCCATGAAAAACGGGTAGCTCACCAATGATCAGTGGCGTGACTGGTGACATATGTGGCTAATTTAGTTTGCTGTCACCCACTGCTATTTTTCACAGCCTCTTAATAAACAGATACAGTAGGGGACATATTTGTCATCCCTGTCTGGTCATTGTCCATTTCCAGCATTGACTCCGGCTCCCCAATTGACTGTAACAGTGTTCATTATGCAAACAGAATCAGAAATTGATTTGGAAATAGGTTACATCTGCTATGTTGGCTAATGGATTGTTTTAGGAAATCAGTGGTAGCTCAGCTTTTCAGGGCAGTTAGTAGATAAGTATAAGATTCTTCACAGACTCAGATTATTAGCCTATAGCTTGTGACACAGGTTTAAAGGCAATGTTGGTCTATTTGTACTTGATGGATTACTGTTGAATTTTGTACAGACATTCACAGACAGCAGACTGCAGACATAGGTGATACCCCAAGTGCTCTTGTAATGCCACATGTTTGGCTTTTAGTGAAACATTACATGTTCATATTCATATTCCCCTGAGGGAAAATCTATTTTTAATCTTCTTAAAACCTCCTCCTCCAACTGAGCTACAGCGAACCAATGACAGGCTCATGACAACAGATTCAGACAGCCATTCAGTACGAACATGAAGCTTCACTTTACATTCAGACAAACTTATGTCTGCCACAGTTGTTAGATTTCATCTGTGACACCAACATTTATCTTCCAAAACGAATTATACCAGGCAGCAGTAAACCTCCAGAGAGCTGCAGGTAACTTCATTGGGTCACTTTCTCAACGACAGAGGTTGACCCCCCGATCATCTCAAGAGACCGGCTGCTTGTCCTGGATGGCCAGCTGGTCTGATAAGCGGCTCTTCCAAAAAGGCGTTAGTTTGACAAACTGACCACATATCGGGGATCTAAACGTTTATTTTCTCACATGAAAAAATATGAAAACTTAATAAAGTGACACATTAACAGCCCTACAGCAGGAATTAAAACATCTTTTAGCCGTGCAGGATATTCGTGCATGCTGCGCATTGATGACGCAGTGACGATTCTCGACCAATCAGTGGTCTGCAGTGTTTGCACGTCACCTTTTAGTACCTCTTCACCCATTTTGGAACCTCGGCTGAGAAAAGTAGTACCTGGTACCAGATTCCAGGTACTCTTACCTGATGGAGTGTGAGTGAGCATGCAAGCATGAACTCTTACCTCAAAACGCCACTTAAAGTTTTGTTTGTTTTTGGACCATCAAACTCTGCACATAATGAATGTGTGTCCTTGGCTGACAGAGCCACGTGAAGTGTGTGTCCTGTAGAGTAACCTATTGTGTTTTCTCCAGTGCAAACGATTATGGCTTACGGTAACTTTGTTTGGGTTTGAGGTTGGGCCATGCTATTTGAAGTTGCCTCCTCCACACTGTGCTCCCAGCGGGTCGTTCAAGAGCCAGACATGAACCCCCGCTTGATCTGTGGACCTGTGCTAAAGGGCAAAGCCCTGGTGTACCAACAGTCAGCTAGATATGCAATTGATTTTTTGGTTTCATGTCTGAGTCTTTGAATGTGTCCCATTCGTCTATCATCAAAAGCACAGCAAGCCTTTGAACAGAGGGAGTCTTACAGAGTCACTTGAGTGATTTACTGAATCCTGTTTGTCGTTGCTTTAACTGTATTGTATAATGGGGAACAATAGAGTGTCAGGAGATGCTGCAAATATCTAAGCAGCGTTATCCTCAAGACAATCTTTCATATTCCTTTGACCTAGTAACTGTGTGAGACATCCAGGTCAGCACTTTAACACAACCACGTTACATAAATGCTGAGCTTCTGTCAGCTCAGAGGGTTCCTTTAATTATTCCTGGCAACTAACCACCAACCGGCCTCCCTGCACACCCTGTCCCTCGGGCCGTCCTGGGCTCACTCTAGACTCCACATCTAGCCGTGGCACTCCTGTCCCCGGGCTCTGTCACTGAGGGGAACGAGCGAGGGATTAGGATACACCTCAGTGGGCAGTAGCTGGCTGGTGCCCCAGCCCGTGGTGCCTGACTCATCCCATTCTCCTCCACTTTTCATGTGCTGACATTCCCATCAGCCCTTGCTCTTACAGGCAGCTCATTGCTTTGACATGCTGGTGAGTTCTCCAACAAACAAGGAACTCTGACCAAACAGAGTGGGTGAGCACTCTGTTTGGTGCTGTGGAGGCTGTGACTAAAGGCCCCATTAGGATTGTTTGGCAAAACATACACAGCCTGACTCACTCCTGCTTTTACAGAACTTGGATCTCATCCTTTGTCCATAATCAGCACCTACATTTTCTAATGGAAAATACATCTGATCTTTTTAAATGTGGCCACGGCAGATTTGACAGATTTGACTTTGTCAGTTAACTAAGGCTAATGCTATTGACCTGACATGTTTTTTGCTGCGGACCACACATCCTGCCATAGCTCTGCTCCATTTAGCACATTGACCATTGGTTTCCAATATTGCCATGTCGAGGTCCTGTTTTATAAACCCTCAGTAATACCAGACACAGCTGAAGCCCTTACAGCACAGGGAGCTTATTTTAGACCTGCTCTCTAGGTGCCATCCCCCTGCTCATTATTTTTAGAGCTGTGGATGAAAACCTGCAGCTCATGAATGCTTCTCCACTATTTTGTTTTTGTCTGAGCTCGACTGATTTGTAGTAGTATAGAATTATTTTGTTATGCCTTTCGGAAAAATCATAAATCCCCCATGTGATCCTGATCTGAGTTCTGTAATATCGGCCTAGACCCAATTCTCACTGATGCTTATATTTAACTTAAACTTACAGCTGCACAGTGTGCACTTGAGCTGCAACCTGAAAATAAGAAGGATACAACTCAGTTCATCCTGACAGACTTTCTGGTCCCAAGATGTTCACTACACACAGATTAAATAAACAGCTGCAGGAGCTTGATTAAATATGCATCTGACGCATTGAAATAACATCTGTAGACTCACTTCATCTGACACTTTTCATCAGCCACTTGATCGAAGTTTTGGTCCAAAACCATTAAACAGATCAGCTCCACTTATTGATGTTATATGGCATGACATAAAGATGGAGAATGATTCCTGGATTTGATCATTCCCTTGTGAATGATCTCTGGCTGAACACAGGCTCCAGCTCACTGAGAACACACAGGAACAACAGACTCTCCATCATGTCACACACTGAATTAACATCAATTAGCGACGGTAAACACACTGTGCTGCCAGTGAATCTTGTCATTCAAATCGGTGAAAACAGCAGTAGGCTCCTGAATGTTTTGTTCACTACTTTGTGCTAATAGGAAAGCAGGATGTGCTTAAATCCTGAAACACAGGTGTCACAGCTTACATTCTGTAGCAATGGCTTTAAATCAGTTTTTCAATGTTTGTACACTGCAAAGACTACAATGGCAGTCTGAGGTCGACATAACACAGCAGAGTGCTCTGCACCTAATGGTTTTAGTTTAGAAACTGATCTTTTGAAATAAGCCTGGATCAGCACTGATACCGATCCTCTGGATCTTTGTTATGCCCCACTGTGGCCATCGTTTTGTTTGCTTTGTGCATGACTATAAGTCGGCACATGCTGCCCTCAGTTTTACGGCACCCCTGTTCTCAACAGTGTGGGTTCGTAATGTACCAAGAAATGCAGCTAAGTGCTAATAGGCAGTGAAAGGGGGAACTACAAGCTAGTAAACATGGAAACACCACAGGGTTTAAAGGGATAGTTCAACATTTTGGCAAATTCTCAAAAACAACTTTGTCTCATAACGTTACATTATAATCTCAAAGCGTGTTGAATGTGCAGGTCACAACTTGTCCACGAGAGCGTTTTTGAGTTGTTGGATTGTGTATTTGATGAGTTTGATAAGGGAAACCAAAAAATTCCATTAGCCTCCATAGCGTAGCTCTGAGCAGCTCGCGTCTCTGCCCCGCAGATCTCAAAACAACATGCACCGATAATTAAAAGTAATGAACCTACCCCATTGACTATAGGGATTATGGCAATGGGGGCGAATTTGCCAAAATGTTGAACTATCCCTTTAAGATGTTTGTTTTTTTTTTTTAAAAAAGCAAATTTTATTAGATTTATTAGAATAAACCTGTGTGTTGGATAAGAAACCAAATCTTCAAGGAATCAACCTCGTGTAACTTTGGCAAATCAAAAGCCTGTCATAAGGTTTTGAACAGATCACTGTCCACATTCCTGTGTTGACAGGGTTGATGTGTGAGGAGCGGTCGACCTAGATGAAAGTAGTTGGAGTAGGGTTTTCTTTTTTGGGTTTAAAAGATAACGTATTTTCCAAGCGTCTGCAAAATCATACCAAGCACATATAGAGATATTCCCCTCACATTTATTCTAAGTACACCTGTGAATAGCAGTTGTCAGGACAGTCAGTACTGTCGGGATCATCGTGATGTACTTTAAAGATGATGTGAGCTTGCACCGCTGTGAACGAGGACAAAATATCTGTCTGTCCACCTCGATAATGTGGTGAATGAAGGGGTTGTCCTGCTCTGAAAAAGACACTTTGTTCCCAGTAAATGTAATGTCCCCTTATTGAGTCAGCACTTTAAGCCCCTGAGCCGGTCAGAACAACATCTGACGTAGTTTTCTGTTCTCAGTTTTGTCGTCGTGGCCGTCACCACCGCTGCTGGTGTGAATCATAGTTTCACCCTCCAGCAGTTGTGAATATATTTTAGTTGATTATTAAAGTAGATTTTAGAATAAGCCTTTTTCCTTTTTTTCTCATGTGAGTCATGACTGATTGTTGTTATTAAACCTGTTTTTTCATGGAACAGGTTTCCTGTGCAACACATTATAGCATTTATTTTTTCAGTTCACTGAAAGATAACCTAGGAAATATGAGTGCATTTCTCTGTGTATTGAGCACTTTGATACTTTCCAAGAAATGCTTTACAATCATAAAGACATGGAAATCTACATTTATACAACAAGGGGACTTTAAATAATGTCTTTTCCTTCCTTGCTCATCTTTTCCTGCTGGTCCATGCAGGGAATTAAACTCACAGTCTTTATCAGTAGTGGCCCATCAAAATAAGATTTTATGTTTTTTTTTTGTTTTTTTTTTATTATGAAACTGGCTTGAAAAGAAAAATCAAAAGGTTAAATTTAAAATTCCCATGAGGAAATTCAAGAATTTTCCTCTTGGATGCTATTAGTGTCTTTGCAGCTGTGTGGCAAATATAGTGGCCTGTGAGTGAGTTGGGGGTGGAGCAGAGATTCATCCTGAGAAGAAAGACGTGTGGAATCTTGTAATTCAGGTGATATGAAAATCTGAGGGTTGGCCTGAGTTAAATGTGGTTTCACTAAACCACCCTGTCTTGTTAAACATGTAGGATGAATATAATTAATATGTAAATTCAGACACTGTGCCCCTGCTTGCTTTCTTGTCATCTCTGTCCACATCTTATACATATACCACCATACATGCTGCAAATTATTGTTTTTGTTAGTGCGCAAATGATAACCTACACTGAGTGATCAATATGTCTTCAGTTTAGACTGGAAATTAGAATTTAAGTAATTTAGCAAGTAAAATGATCAAGCGTTGACTGATTTAAGGTGAGTTTTTTTCTTGTTCTTTGCCTTTAAGTTACACTGTAGGCTAAAATCAAATGAAATATCCCTTGTGGATAAACTGAATAGAAAGCAGCCACTGAATATTTTGACGTCCTCTGCTGCTCATTGTCACCTCATGTTTGTCACTCTGTGTTGTTTAATGAGTTGTTGTTTTCATCATCTTACCATATCACACCCTCAACACACATTAAATGATCTGGGGAAGGAAAATGCCTCTTTGGAAGCTCCAAAATACACTGTTACTCATCAGGCAACTCCCTCTGCTGCTGCAGGTTGGTGTGTGTGTGTGCGCGCGCCTGCCTAGGGAATCTCCTTCTCAGTCCCACCCCGTCACATTAGTACTGTGCATGTGGTAAAAAAAAGGAGGCAGGCGGTGCTGCACCACTCACTCCGCTCAGCGCAGCTCAGAGCGCAGCATCCTCCGCTCCGCCGGGACAACAACCAACGCGCCTCTTTCCCAAACTGCCGGAACATTCAAACCAAGCTGCTCGTTTTCAGAGGACAGTCTCCCTGTGTTTGTTTTTTCTCATTAAACTGGCTCTGACGCGTGCTATTAAACGCACATCCTGACGGTTTTCCCGATGTGGAGCCTTAAATGTTATAAAACCAAAACAAGTCGCTTTTTGGACTCGAGGTGGGACGCGGTGTTTGCGTTTTGGATGTGCGGATCTTGGCGCTCTGCACACCGGCTCAAGCACCCGAAGTGCTAGTAGTAGGAGTGAAAAGACTGACAGACTTTATACTGAGGAGAGAAAACCCATCAGCAGCAGCAGCAGCAGCAGCAGGAGGAGTGAAGATGGTCCAGAACGTAATTCTGGTGTTTTTCCGCAGGAGGCTGAGCCAGAGGCCGGCGGTGGAGGAGCTGGAGAGTCGGAACATCCTGAAGCGTAAGTAGTTCACTCATCAACTTCAACTGTGAGTCACGAGACTGAAGCGTCAGTTTCTGTTTGTACCGCTGAGGTAACAGGTTAGAAACCTTCTGTTTCCATATAAAACATGAAAACACGACTTATTTCAAAGAACTTACAAGATTCTTTATTTATTTTTTGTCATGATCAGAATCAGTATCGATGAACACATAGGTGACAGAAAACCTTCACAGTGACATAATAAGTTGACTAAATTAAGAGGGTTCCTACTTTTTTATGTTTGATATAATTAGAGATTGATATTTTATGAGTTTTAATCTGTTCTCCAGATAAAACAAGTTAATATCTTGTGCACTTTCCACTAATTTGGGAAGTGAACCAGTGCACTCTGAATATATTATACATAGACTATACATATTATATGTGTATAGTCTGATTTGTTCATATCAAGATCTAAATATTGTATGCTGAAATAATATATTTAAACAAAAGTGCAAAGAAACATTCCCTGGGTCTACCTCTACCTTGAACTGGGTTGCAGGATCTTCTCTGGCTCATGCCTCCAAGTTTGTATATTTCATTTTGTGTAAACCTGCTGATGAACAAAAAGCAGAAGAGGTAAATGGTAATAATAATAATCATCATGAAAACATAGAAAATTCAAACATAGACATCATGAGGAATGACTTTTATGTCCAGAGTAACTGATAGAGGTTTAACATCTATTGTGTGTCTACAGGGAAAGTCTCAGTAGTTTGTTAACTGTAGATTTGACTGTCTATTCCTATTCTGTATCTCCTCTATCCGGACTTAAATCAGACATTTGACTCCTTAAAATTACTTTAGCTCCTTGTCACAGTTGCACTTCCTCAGGGAGACGGTGTCAGATTGTAGCACTTGAAACTATGAAACTAGTCCTTCTGTCCGTCAAAGTTGAGGACAATTCAAAAACAGCCGTGTGAGGAATGAAGCACCACATGAGCAGTGGCTGGGGCCACCTGTGATCGCAGAGCAGCTGTGTGTCTCATCAGTGGCCCTGACGAGTGTAAACGAAACACGACCTTCTCTCGTCAGGACTCTCCCCCTGAACCCTGGCCCCTCCTCTGAGAAACTTCAGTCCCTTTGTAAAAATGTAATATATATATATAAAAAAAAATTGAATGGCATGCTTCTGGAGCCTGCGTTCACTCCAAATAGCGTGACAGGTGCCAGCCTCGTTTTTAAGCTGCCAGTCTGGTTCAACAGCTTAAATATTTTTTGGAATGAAAAGTAGAGAGAGAGATTAAAAATAAACAAAGTGACATCTAATGATCTCTCTTCTCTATCTAATGAAGAAAAATCCTATTAGTGCTCTAATCTGCCTGCGTCTCACTCTCCTAACTCACATTTGTTGCGGATGGGGATTCGGAGTCGACCCGCGAGTCCTGATCTCAGCACTGTCACACACTGGCTCACTCATGAGTATTGATTGTTAGGAGGATTGGACATATTAGCTCTGTTAATCACAGACTTGATCATCTGTCCAGGCTCATGAAAGAGGCAGTGACAGTGTACTTGCCTGATATTGAGTGCAGCGACTGGGCTGGCTGATTAAATATGTCCATCATCATTGACGTCAAATGATTTTGACCTGATTTTTTTTGAGGGGTGTTAATATTTTTCCTTTGCTTGTGTCAACAGAGAGAAATGACCAGACAGAACAGGAGGAGAGGAGAGAAATCAAACAGCGGCTGAATAGAAAGGTAGGCAGTGGCTGCACTGGTCTGAGCCATTTTCTAAAACTCCATCAGTTTAATCCCACATTTCATCCATACACGAGACTGTGAAAACCTTAATACCAGCCCCACTGCTGCTGTGTTTCACATTCAGTTTCTATCACCAATCTCTTTAAATGCACTCATGAAAGATACTGGTTATGATACAGTTCTGTCTGTTTTCCAGTTGAACCAGCGGCCCACAGTGGACGAGCTGCGGGACAGGAAGATCCTGATTCGTTTCAGTGACTATGTGGAAGTGGCCAAAGCCCAGGACTATGACAGGCGAGCTGACAAGCCCTGGACCAGACTCTCAGCTGCTGACAAGGTAGATCAAACATCTCTGGTGCTTTTAGGCTAGATCAGCAATACATGCTTCTTAAAGCTTAAACTGATCCAGTGTGCATTGTGTAACATCTATTGTTAAATAGACCTGTGGAGGTTTCTCTCTGTAACAGTCTTCAGCGTTTTGTATCCATTTGCATCACACACTGAGAGTAGGATTGCTGTGACAGTGGATTGTTCTGCAGGAGGCTGCTCAGTCAGCGTCTTTACATCTGCACTCACTGCTGCTGCTACAGTCGCAATAGGAAGCTCATCAGCTCAGAATAGGCAGGTTGTGATTTAAGGAAAATCTTACATGGATTCATCATCTGCAGTTGTTCCAACCATCTATTTTCAACTGCTGAGATAGGTCTAGGTTGCATTAATTTAAAGGTCCCATATGTTACGCTTCCCCTCTGTTTTAAGTGTTGCTCCATACAAAGATATATATGGTTTTAAGCTAAAAAACAACATTTTACATCTCCCTTCTCAGGCGTCCTTCTGCAGCTCTAATAGCAACAGATCAGTGAGCCAGTCAGAAGAGAGAAGGCTCTGACCCTTTCTTCTGATTGGCTGATTGTTTTCTAAGTTATCTATTAAAAATAGAGCAGATTTCAGTCCAACACTGAAATGAAAAACCAAACCCTGCAAGATTGGAGGGTGGGTAGGATGGAAGGTGGGACATTTTTGTGACATTGCAAAGTTACAGGTCTCCTAACACCTTACTTCAGGCTCAGTTTCTGAATACAGGCTGCGTGGACTCAAAAAGTTTCACACTCCCACAGTATCAATATACAAACAACCCAGACCTGCTGTATAATAATGATATAAAAAAAAAGACTTACGGGACCTTTAATTCATTGTATTATTAAAATTGAAATGCAATAAATAACAGGAGTCATATCTTCTATCATACTTTGTCCAGAATAATCAAATTTGTATCGTACGTATTAATAGGACATTGATTTAACTCGACTCACATGATCAACATTTCGAACACAACCTCCTGACTGTCACGTCCTTCTCGCCTACAGAAATCCCAGTTGAGCTTAGATAATCGACACAGTGACAACAGATGTGTCTGTATTTTCATAACATCCTCGTTTGAGGTTCACCACCTGAGCATCAGTGTATGTGGGGGTGCACCTGGGCTCAAGCTTGATGTCGCTTTTTCTTCACAGGCAGCGATACGGAAAGAGCTGAATGAGTTCAAAAGTAATGAGATGGAAGTCCATTCTTCGAGCAAGCATCTGACAAGGTAAATGTGAGCCAGTGTTGTTCTGCGTTCTTTTTGTCAGCTTTATTCTTAGAAGGTGATGTCGAAGGGGGTCGGTGTGACATTGTGCAAGGACTCGAAGGTTTATCCAACAGTCTCACATCGATGGCTGCACGCCCTGCAGACCAGAGCAGAGCTTAAATTTAGCTGCAATCAGGCCCCTTGAGATGAAAAAGTTGCACCCTTTTGCACCACCTTTCCACTATAACAAATGCCTGCACATATTTAGCTTATATTTTGCTTATGTCAAGACTGCGTGTAGCTTAAATTAGCCTGTGCTTGCGCAAGACCCCCTTTTTTGAGAAGCAGCTATTGGCTGCAGTTAAGAGCACCCACCAGCAGGCTAATAATAGGACTCCTGATTGATGAAACCCTGCATTGGCCCTGATTCATTTTCCCTTCTTTTCCCCTCTGCAGGTTCCACCGGCCTTAGCAAGGTTTCTTCTGTGAAGAGTTGCTCATACCTGGTTCTGTCAGTGAAGACCTTGCACGGAGTCTTCCAGCGCCCTGGCCCACAGTCAGTGGGTGTCCTGATATTTGGGTCCAGCAAACCTTGGAGGCTATGTCTCTAGAAATGGAGCTGCCAGTGGAGGGTACGGGGTGGGGGCGACGCATGCAGCAAGCTCCACTTCTTGCTCAGAGTAACATCTCCTTAACCCTCACTTCACACTTGTCAGAGGAGCAGGAAGAATCAAGGTCATGTATTTGCCACAGACAAGCAGAGACTTCTTTTTGTAAACTGACTTTTTTTTTTTTTTTGGGAAAGATGTTCTTTTTGATGTCACAGGGGGGAAATGTGCATGTGACCGAGTCGACCAGTCCCACTCCAGTATCAGTAGTCACATCCCCAAGCTGTGTCTGAGTCTCACCGATTCAGTTGATGATGATTTCATATCGACAGTGTAAATGTTCTTAAGAAAAAAAAACCTTGTCTGTGTACAAGACAAATATCCCTTTGTAAGCACTATTTATTGTATGCACAATACAGGTTTTCAATTTGTAACAAACCCTTTTTTTGTCTTGTGTGATTGTAGTGTGTGTTTTCAAACGTCATGGCCCGATGGAAATGTGATTCGGTGTCAGCATTACGTTGATAATTACTGACTCGCGTCTTGAATGAGATGTAATCCCATCAGGTTTTTCTCAAACAAACAATAATTTTTGTGTTTCACTAAGCAGATAATAAAACTGCAGTTACATCCACTTTGTTGCGTCAGATCAAGCAGCAATCAGTGCAGGAGGTGACCTGTTTCCTCCCATCACACCGTGTGTTATTCTCTGGCAAATGAGGACAGGCATCAGTTGCAGAGCATTAAGCAGGTTAGTTAGGTTAAAGACCCTTGTGTAAAAAAGGTCACCTCACAGCATTTGTCCAATTTGGAGCGAGTTGTGGGTCTAATCACTGTTTGCAGAGGAACAAAAACGAGAGAAACAATGCTTTGTGTGTGGCTTACTGTGAGCCTGTTATTCCCACAGACATTAAAATAATGTAGGTGCATGTGAGGTCGTTGTAAAGCTTCTTTTGGAAGGTGGAAGCCTCTTACCTGATATTAGATTTTACAAAAAAAAAAAAAATTAACTAACAATAGCTTGGTAACATCTCTGTCAGGCACGTTAGGATTGGCTTTCTCTGACATCAACATGCCTGTTACATGACTCACAACCTCCATCCTGGCCCTGGTGGATGAACAGATGGCAGCTCCAGTTTAAACTCTTACTGTACTCCGGGACCACTCGCTGTCTGGAGTAATGAAACCAGCAGCTATTGGCCCGAGAGCTACGGTGGTCCGGTGGACAGTACCCGGTCCAGGTCCAGCCCAGCCCTCCGGTAACCTGTGGAGGTGCGTGGGAGGAAGGGATGCTCTCATAAGGCGTGAGGGGGGTTTCCTGACTTCCGGGTGTCCCCTGCACCCAAGGCCAAAGATAAAATCACACGGTCAACATATGTTCTGCTGTTTTCAGCCAAATGTAACCGTGACGTCTTTCTGGTTCCAGAATAACCTAAGGATTATAAATCATGTCATAGTTTGGACCATTTCCTTATATATTCTGGAAAACAGTTGGCCAGAAATTAGCTGTATGGGATAAGAATAGTACCCACGGTCACTGTTACTCAACAGCACTGAACTCGGAAGTTGTTATTTTCATACACACATGAACAAATCCTTGCTTCAACTCCTAAATATTCGTATTAGGGAATCAGTCACGTGCTTGATGAATGAACCATGAACAATACTCCATGTTACTTTTCTTTTATTCCAAAACACAACAGGCCAGGCCATAATGGTGCTTCAATGATATAACTCTGTCACTGGGACTCATAATGATGCATCAGTTTTCTTCATTTCAATCTCAGCCAGTCCCTGGAGCAAACGTCACTATTCAGCCTCATCTTTGCTTCTAATATGGTGCATTCTTATATAACTACCGGAAACAAACACGAGGTGACAGCTCTCAAATAAAGGCACAGCTCTTGCAAGGCTTCATGGATGCGCGCTGCAACAAGTACACTGGCCTGACAGCTAAATGACAGCTAGGGCCATGAGTGAAGAACATCTGAACAAACGAGCGAGGCGATGGAGCCGAGGCGAGCCCCGTGGCATCTGAGAGGGGACGTTTGATTTTGTTTCTAGTGCAACTGTATCAGGTTCACATGATTTCATTTCAAGTGCAGAGGAGGTACGAAGCAGCATTAAAGGTTGTTTTTGCTGCACGGTTGTGGCTGTGGTGTGTATAGTTCACTGACATACTCGTGCTTTTATCCACCTCATAATTAGTACTACAGTGGATCAAATCTTCATCTGTGGATCCAGTAATTACAAGCGCCATACAGACGCCAAGTACAAGAGACAAGTGAGGGTTGCCAGGTTATGAATCTCCTCAGAGAGCTCTGAATATAATATAGTTTTCTTTAGGGAGTGCAGCTGCAGAAGGTTGAAATCTTATTCCTACAAAACATTACCCACATTTTTAAAGGCAGGTTAAGTTTTCTACTGGTGGAATGCAACTAAGTACATGTGATCACATAGTTTTCAGATTAAGACTTCACATGCAGCTTGTGAGGAGTGAGGATAAGATATGATGCAATGCTTTGCTCTTAAACCAAACAGTGGTGTAACTTATACTACCTATACAGTATAAAAAAATCATCCACTTTAAAGTAAGACATAATGAAAAAAAAATTAATTTATAAATAACTAACAATATAACAGACGGGACATTCTGCTGCATCAGAGCTTGATGTTTGTAGTATATTTGCTGATAAATTCTTATCAACCTTTTCTTTTTTGAATACATAACTTTGTTCTTAAAGTTAACTATAGGAACTGAATACTGACAAACAAAAATTACAAAGGTGCTGTATTTTAAATGGAACATGTAGGGTCTTAGCTTTGAGCAATGATGCCATCTGGTGTCCCATTACTGGAACATCTGACTGTTTCAACACTATCAGCATGGAGTGAGAGGTCACTGGACAAAAGGGTTGAAAATGTTCTAGCCACTAAATATCAATTGTATATTACATCATTACATTTTTCTGCCTCACTCTGCAGTCACTCCTCATTTCAGACTTTCAAGGAACATCTTAAACAGCTTCTCTTGAATGAATGAGGTATGATAACAGTATGTGAAAGCAGTACAAATGTGTTGTTGTAATCCCTTATCTATTTATTTATTTTTCTCTTTTTCTCTTATAAATATATTTATGGCTGTAAATTATAATTTGTAAATTTTGTGCCAAATGAAATTTTTAATTTCAGTGTTGGGTGGGTTGTCTTTACAAGCCCATGCGGGTTTCTTCATCCCACCTGTGCATCTTTCTTTCTTTTTTTTTGTTGATGTTGTTGTTTATCTCTTGTTTTCATCAAATGCACAAATAAATGAACTAAAAACCTAAAATAAACTAAATTTACACATGCAATCTTACTACAAACAACAAAAACACTAGAAAGGAGCGCAGACAACAAATTAAGTGTTTGCAGGAGAGTCGTGAAAGTCATGAATCTGGAACACTCCTGTTCTTCACTCCTTCTATGGTTTTTGAAGTTAAAAGCTTTGAACAGTGTGTTTCTGTTCTTTGCTGTGCTGGAAATGATTTCAGGGCAGGTCTTGTTTTCTGAGTTATGTTAAAAACACTGAATCACAAGTAAAAGTCTTCAGTACTTCAGTAAAACTACACAAATATCAAATACATGGGGTTACTATTCAACTTTGAAGGTGATTTTCACTATGATAATATTGTGTTTCTTGAATAAGAGAAAAAAAGAGAGAGCTTGGTCAGATCAATTCAAACTTCTTAAAACAAGAACTGTCAATGGGTGTGACGATCTTAAAGTAAAACAGACAAATTCTATTATTTTTTAGTTTTCTCTAACTGGTGTGTGATCTATAAAAAGCTTGACATGCTAAGTTAGTTTTTGGGTGGTCAGATGGCTGCTATCATGTTTAAAGTATGCCATGCAGTTGCATTGACAGATGCAGATGGAAGAATGCCCTCCTATGAGCCAAACATCGCAGCCTGCCAGAAAGTCCACTGGAATCTGGGCTCTTGTATCAGTGGAAACTTTTTGGTGAAAGGTCAGTCACTGCGATGGATCTAAAGGACTCGGCCACAGTGCAACAGATGAGCTAACAGTGCCCCTCGTAATCCCCCTAACACCAAACAAGCTCCAGAAGAATGAGGTCAAGCCCTATTGGTCATAGCAGAAAGTAAACAAGCTGCTCGTGTTTCAGACAGATACTTAACAGTCTTCTCCATTTGCATGAAATCAACAAAGAATATGGATTTGTTAGCTTGTGCAGCTCTGTGATACATCAGTGGTGTTTTCTCCAAGTCAGACTGTCGATCATTAAAGTGGGTCACCAGACTTGCTAAAGTGCAAAGTGAGCAAATTCTTATATAGGTCTGTACAGAGATGGCAGGGATTTAATCGAAATAAAAGGAGGACAGCAACCCTCCATGACCTCAAACAGGCTGGAATATTTTAAAGGGTTGCTCCATCAGTGTTATTAGGTTCACTTCACTTGTCACGAGAGACAGACATAGAAAGTCAGTGTTTGAAGCTGGGGGTTGTGCAGTTTGACTGATACTAGCAACTAAAAACCAGGACATCTCTATGGCCTGTTTGACTTTGACCACTCATGTTTTTAGGGTTAGAGTTGTCCTGTGAGTTCTTCTGTTGAACGCCAGCACTAAATCAATGTTATATAATCATCTATTAGAATCGATTTTATTCTTTGGAATAAAATTAGTATTAGACATAACAACTGAAC
Organism: Selene dorsalis; assembly: GCA_900303245.1. Taxonomy (NCBI): domain Eukaryota; kingdom Metazoa; phylum Chordata; class Actinopteri; order Carangiformes; family Carangidae; genus Selene; species Selene dorsalis. Next base: position 18,364 of record OMNW01009445.1, read on the forward strand.
TCCCTAACTGCAAAATCTTTGCCTGGTGTACTGTTTCTAAAAGGTTAGCTGTGAGTTCTGCCTATTTCCGTCATCATTTAATCAGAGGTTGGAGGAAATGTTCTGATCTTTACCATATAGCAACTACAGCAGCTCTCTCAGCACAGCCCTGGGGAATTGTTTTGGCTTCACTGTTCTGCTGCAGGTTTGAATATCTTTATCACAATCATTTTTGAACAGTCCTGAGCCTGAACAGAGTGATTTAAACTTGCAGAACATTTGGAAGAACATTTGCACAAATGCAGAAGTGAGTATTGTCATTAAAATTGTTGACTGCTAGAAAAGAAAACAGCAAAGGTGTAAGTTGGGGTATGACTGCATGATCCAAGTTCAGATTTAAAAGTGCCACTTCCAGTGTGTAGGTTGCAACTCAGATGTTGTTTCCTGTAGTGAAGAGGATTTTGAAAATGGTAACAGGCAGGGGAAGTGGAAATGGAGGAGAGTGCTGCCTGGAATAGGTGCTAATGCCCACATCGCCTACGTCTGTGAGTCAGACTACTTCAAGAGTAACTTAACAGGAGGCCCAAAAGCACGCATTGGCTGCCTTCATCTAAGTTTCACCTGCACCTGTAACCACATCCAACAGTGATGGGATCAAGGGATGTAAGGACTCATTAAGTAATGAGCACTGTGATACCTCATAATAAGTAAATGCCCTAATGTCAAAAAGGTCACGGTGCATTATCAGTAAATAAGTATACAACGGTGTAGTACCTTTACTAATTATATGATTATCATTACGTATGCATTAGTAAGCTATGTAAATACCATTTTAGTGTTGTAAGTGGTTGAGGTGGACTTTTTCTACTATTTCAATTTTTACTCAATACGTAGATGCATCACTGATAACAATACTTAATAACTCAGGAGTGAAAATTATGCTAACCCAAATTACTAGAGAAAATACTAATATAACATTACAGCTTAAAATAGTGCAAGGGAAATATTGGTAATAATTATTTGTATTTTGAGTGTCACTCATATCTGTGTGCAGGTATTAGAGCTCCTCCATGTGGACAGTCAGGTAAAGTGCAGCATGCTGTCCTCACACTCCCTTGGCACAGTCACCTTGTAGCTGTGGCATGACAGTTTGTAATTTTGCCCATTGTTGTTATCCCAGTAGTCGGATCCTTTTACGTGGTAGCAGATGGCAAATTCCAAAATCGCTCCTGGCTCCAAAATGAATGGCGGAACTGGCAGACGAAATCTGAAAGTATCTATCTCTGGAGAGTTGCAGTCCCCACAGTTCCCACTTGAAACCCAAATGGCCGTTGTATCCGTGTGTGTTCTCCAGTTGGTGAACGAGTAGTGCACTGTGACCTCTTTCTCGTAAGCTAAATTAAATACTTGTATAGTGCCTGTTATTCCTTGCTCTGAACACAGGACCTGCTGCAGACACACACTCTGATCACAGAGACGATTCAGGAAGTCTGATTGAGCTCCCATATTTTCTGGGAAACAAGGTTTGAAGTAAGGCAGGGACAACTCCAATGACCTCCCGAAAGCCAGTTCAGAGCTCATTAATAGTCTGAACATAACATGTTGGGGAATCAGGGGGTGCTCTTTAACTTTGAAGACCTTTACTTCCTCTAACTCCAATCCAAGTGAGTCCACAAAGCGTACCTGCAGGCTCCTAAGTTCTTTCTTCCTGTCTGAAGATGAAGGAAGAGACTGAGCTCGTCTACGCATGATGGTCTTGACTGGAGGGTCGCTTGGCACGTTGGGCTTTGAAATAGGTTCCTTTACAGTGGGAGTTCTTGGACTTGGAGGTCGGATCCGAACAGGAGCTTTGGGAGGTTGCGGCTTGGGATCATAAATATCCCGAAGACGGATAGTGGTGCTTTTAGTTGGAGTTATGCTGCCGGAGCCATTAATGAACTGAAGCCGGATCCCTGTCTTCTCACCACAGCCCCTCTGCTGCCAGTTATCAGAAGCCATGTTTGCCACGTACATTCACCTTGAAAAACAAAGCAGCCAATTGTTCCACATAAAGCATCAACCACAAAACTATTAGTCAAATGCTTACAGTCTAAATACAAATGTTCAAAACATGTTCAAGGAGGAACAAACCTGTGCAGCAGACGTCTTCTCCTGCTGGGCTACTGTCTTCCTCACTGTGTGCAAACTGCTATAAACCCAACTGCAACCAGATGACAGATACCAGGAAACAGCCTCTGCTAGCATATGCCAGTAACACACCACTGGAAGCCAAGCATGATATCTTGAGCAAAAAATAAAGAAGCAAGCTGCCAACGGTTGCTGATCTGGTAAGACGACTCCCACCAGAACCTGCCTGCGAGACCATCAGTGACTGCACTGACAACTGCATACGGAAAATAGACTGTAAACTATGGCTCTCACCCCTGAAGCTCAGCCCTTGACATATAACATGAGACCATAACCGGGGACGGGTGCTGTAGAGTGAATATTTATAGCAGGTAGCAGTGAGCCGTGCCTCTGTTCTTTCTTGATTCTTTATAGTTCCTGGTCCGAAATATCCTACTGGTTACAGGGTTAAAGTGCGTGGAAATGACTGTCAAACTGCTGTCTATTTATAGAGGTCTCTGCTGTCTTGATCTACAGGCTACCATCCAAACATATCTAAATACGCACATAAATTCCCTATAAGTGGGATCAGTAATTAATTAACATTAACAAGAGAGAGATGCCCACTGAAAATGTTTTAGACCATTGAACAACGACGATCATCCACTTCATAACACCTTGATGGACCAAAAGAATGGCAGTGGTGGAAGGCTCCTCTCTTTGCTGCAAGTTGGAAAGATATAGAAGATCCTTTGTACCAACAGCCATCAGGCTTTTTAATTCTTCTGCAAATGGCAGATGAGCTGGGATAAATGAAGTAATTATTACACTTGTTACACTTCTGACCAACCCCCCAGTCATGTTATACATTATGACATCACTGATGACACCAGTAATTCCATCATAAGGGAAAGTGTTCTGCTGCTTCCCCCCATTTGACTCATGGATTCCATGGTCAGTGTGTAAGACTGAACTAGGACTCAAATTAAAACAGTATAGTCAGGTGGTATTTAACCAGCACAGCACAGCACAGCACAGCACAGCACAGCACAGCACAGCACAAGACCTTGCCTCAGAACAAGCCAGCGCTCCTTCCCTCAGTCCTCCACAAAGTCGTCCTCTTCTTCTTGTAGTTTTACAACAGTTGGCAACTTTCACAAATCCAATCTGATGTTTTTCTGCCAATTTCAGTAATTTGTTTAGAGCACAGTGGCCTAGCCTGAACCTTGTCATCACAATTACCCTTTTCCTGTGTCCAGTACCTGCCCTATGCTGTTTTGAAATTGAAATAAATGCGTCCTTCATAAAGTTCAATGAGGCACCTTTTAAATAGGGATGACATTATCTTCAGCTCTATCAGGGCTCTATCAGGGCTTGTCAGGCCAAACCATTATCTTGGGGGGAGTACTAAACAATAATGGTCCCCAAACCACATTATTTGGACAGAAAAAGAAACGTCATAGGAAAATGAATACTAGCCAGTATCATATCCTGCAATATTTACAGACCCATTTCACCCAGCAAACAAACATGAAAAATGATAATTAAAACAAAACACCTCTATGGGCAATTTCCTGCATCCCCCTGCCCTCCGACAGTGAAATACCGCCCCTGCAGCAGCGTGCACTTCTTCAAAAAAGGGGCAGTCGAGAAGTAGATGCAGTAAGTTGCATCATACACATTCATTGTGCTTGAAATGGTGGCGAGCAAGCGGTGTTGAGCGTAGCATCACTAGATGTAACCAGTTCAGCGGGAAACAGCAAGTAAATGGAAATAGTGGGTACCGCACCACATGTCAGGGATGTAGAGCATGAGCGTCCATGGCGCAAGCGTCCTGTGTCCACAAGCATCCCATAAACCTCCAAATCACATAAATACAGACAGTGACCCCGCTTAAGGAAATTACCCACAGTTCATAGCCATGTGAAGTCAAATACAGGAGATGTTGTCGGAAGCGTCTCAGTGGTCCTGGTCCTGTCCCATTCCGTAAACCAGACGCTCCCAGTTCCGGTAGCATCAAGTCAAATACAACAAATGTCGTCAGAAGCTTGGAAACGGATCTGCTCCCGCTCCCTGTTCTGGTCCCGGTCCCGGTACCGCTTCCGGTTCCGTAAACTAGACGCTCCCGGTTCCGGTAACGTCTTGGTTCCGGTATGGTCCTGGTTCCGGTCCCGGTACCGGTTCCGGTTCGGGTGGTCCCGGTACCGGTTCCGATTCCGGTTCCGTAAACCAGACGCT
>OMNW01009446.1:0-27748 GCA_900303245.1 Selene dorsalis
ATCTAACCTGATCAACAAACTGTCCAAATATCACTTTACTCAACTATAGCAACAAGACTGATTAGACACTCTCAGTTTGTTTCAGTGTAAAAACCTGATTATCTACAGAGAAGGACAAGTAAAGCAAAAACTAGGAAAAGTCATATTAATGAAAACAAAGTCAGTGTGGCCTCGCCCTGCAACTTCCTGTCAGATGATACCCAATATGAGTTGCATTGCACCAAGGGAAAGTCTCCCATGGTTTCATGTACACACTAAACAACACAAAGTTCACATCCTGCTGACTCAAATGGAATGAAAAGCAAGTTAGTGAATCGGATTGAGTGTGGAAAGAGTATGATTCTAAATAAAGCATGTGATTATCTGTTCTCAGGGGCAGCTGCACTTTGATAACGTCTTACCTCAAACACATCTTCATCTAGCAGCCGTGTCCCAAACACTGTGACACCCTCTGTGCTGACCACGGCATCATCCCCTCGCAGCAGATCCATGGTCCCCACCTTCTGACAGTCCAAGTAGAGGGTCACAGACTTATCCTGCACGCTGTAGGCTATCCTGTGCCATCTGACAGAACAAATACAGAGTGAGTGTGAGTGTCAGTATTATATATTGTGTCTGCAGGCTTGGAACTGCAGAAGCACTGAAGGAGTTGTTTCATGCTGCTTGTTAGTTCAGGAAACCAAAAATGCCTTCAAGCCCAAGAAGAGTGTGGAGGATTGATTTCTTTAACCCCTTTGATCAGGTCGAATCATTTGCAGCAACTGTTCCACAGCCATTTTAACCTCTCTGAGGTCACTCAAGTTCAAGTACACAGAGTGAACAATATGAATTGGCCTGCAGGTTTCAAGGCTTGGGAAACTTTTACAGGCACTGTTAACGTAGATTACACAGTGCTGATCTATTGAATGCACACACACAGGATGCAATGTGCTGTCGAAATCAACAGATCAGATGTTTTATTGATATGTAGTATAATGGATTCCAGGCCTTTAAGCTACCCACTTTCCATCGGCCAGGTTGATCTTCTTGAAGGTGGGGTACATTTCTGGTGCAGGCTGCCCGTGCTGGTCTTCGTAGAGGAAGACGGGCGAACGTCCCACCTCGAGCCCCAGCTGCTGAAGCCCCTGGTCATTATATATTGAGAGCAGGAAGAACTGGGAGTCCTTTTTGGCTCTCAGTGTAGCCATCAAGGAGAAATTCTCTGGAAATTTGGAGTCTAGGAGGAGAGAAGACATGTTAAGTCATACAAGAGAGAAAGAGAGAGAGAGAGAGCACAGCATGAAGCAGACATTTTTATAGCATGCAGACACCTCCTGCTGCGCTGTGAGACCTGAGCAAAGATAATAATGATGAAAACTATTGCCCATGGAAGCAGCGAGCACCCACGAGGAGAAGTAAAGGGAGTTCAAAGTCGCAGTTCTAAAGGTTTTACAGAGAGAAAAATCCTTCACAAAAGTGACACATCTGATTGCTTTTTGCCATTTTTGGAAATTCTAACTTCAGGATGGGACTGGAGGATACATGTATGTGATCTAGTAGGTACAGAAAAAAAGTCTGTTACCAGGGAAGAACTGTTTGGTGGGAGCACTCAGCTGAATCTTTTTGTCTATCTTGTAGGCTAGATCTGGCTCCTCCGTGCCCCTCCTGCTGCTGCAAAGACCAGTCTCCAAGGACACCCCCTCCATGTTCTCCGACACCCCCAGCTCTCGCAGAACATCGATGATATGAGCTGAGAATGGAAACAAAGACAAAAAGTAACTACACACACACTTATAGAACAGATGCCACACATTCTGTCTCTTTAAGCAGGACATAGTTGGTATATATGGTTTTAAATAGATGATTTGCCGTTCTCTTTATTCCTGTTTCGAGCATTATGTGAAAAAAAAAATAGTCATGATAGGGTGGAGCTTGTGGCAGATGGCAGCAGCATGTTCTTAGACATGTCAGACTCACAGTTAAATTCTATGAGTGTGACAGCACTTTGTTGTCTGGCCCAGTTAAGTGCCGGTTGTTACCGAGCTGAAGAGCAGGGTTTAGTGTGGCTGAAAGCCGGTCTTAAAGCGAGGAGGCTTCCTACTTCCTCGGAGTCGGAAGAGACCAGCTCCTCTGAGATGTGGCGGCAGGTGGCCAGGCTTCTGTGGATGTTATTATAGGATAGAGGTGGTACACAGCCTAACCCGTAATCCTTCTGCAGCACACCTGACAGCTGACACCTGCAAACTGTGCACCCAGCACCGGAGAGCAACAATATGCCCACATCACATTTATCATATATTTAATACCTCGCTGGCATGAATAAGCACAGCACTGATTCATAAAGTTTGACTGCTACAATATCAGCTTCACCACATCTGACTGTTTTATATAAAACCTTTCTATGATTCATTTTCCTACGCATAGCATGAGATCAGTGTGTTTGCTCTCCAAGCAGTTCCCTTATTCTCTAAAAGTTCATGTAATTTTCCTAAGAAGAAAAGACAGAATAAGGCCAGTTGTTGCAACACCCTAGAGATAATTGATAGTATTCCCATTTAAGTTCATTTTTAATTATATTTATCATACACAGGTTTTTATTGTGCAAATATACAGTAACCACTGTTAAATGATGCTTACTTGTAACGAGCAAAGCAAATACTGCCCCTCGCAGACATGATATGTCTCCCAGTGGTGGGTCTCTCATTTCAGTGAGCTTGTACTTTATTTGCAGTCTGGTGGTCATGTTACTTGATGTTCCGTTGATAAAGTGTTGCCATGAGCATTAGCCAGGATCAGAGTTTTGTGCGCAGCCGGTCTCCCACCAGCTGCTATAGAGAGTCTGTTTGGGGCGACTCAGCACTTAGCATTCTAGGCATCTGATATGAGGATCCTAAACCCAAATTGCCTCCTGTAGCTCTCGCCGCTCATACAGAGCTCGCCTTTTATTCTCCTTGTTAATTAAACATGTGGAGAGAGTTTACTTTTGCCCAGACGTTGCTTGCAGAAAAACGCTGTGTTACATTTTATGGCATTATTCATTTGCATAGCAGAGACCATTTATTCCAAGCTGCTTTCGGAGCTTGCCCCCTTATTCCCCTAGTATGGCAAGTATGGTAAATAGGTTAAGCTGTGAATTACAGCCAGGCTTTAACAATGGAAAACATTAAGTACAGATCTATAAGCATTTAAGACTTCAGGGCTTGAATTTTGAATTTAGAGCGTCATGAACAAATACCAACAAATACTAATAATAATCAAATATAAAGCCCAATAAAATTAATACTTAGAGAAGCTACAGGCTACTAACAATATGAACCTAAGGCTGTTACATGTACAACTGGCAACAATAGGTGACCCACACACTGTGTGAATGCTTGAGTCTTCATGACAATGAAGTAAGACCTAAATGTCAAAGACTAAGGTATCTATTGACTTTAAAAGGTCATGGTCCACTCTTGTATCAAGAAGAAGGACTCTGACATTGTTGTTTTCAATTACACATTTTCAGGGCACTTCTTAAAGGAGCTTCATTCCAAGCGTAACATGTTTAATGACTCCGTTTCACACCTCATTGAATGAAGTCTTTGTCTTGTTTGTCTCTTGCTCTCATATATGGTTAATAAAATAAAACAAGTTGACAGTGCTGCTGAGATTGGCCTATAGCATGAATAGGTTGCAACAAATGCATCTCCATGACATTTACTAAAAGTAAGTGAGTCATCAAAAACAAGGCGAGCTGCATCCTTGAATCCCCCTGAGCTGGCTGCCACTTCAGAGGCACAAAACAAAGGCGTGCTGCACCAGTCTCCTCGTTGTATTATTCTCTATTAAGTATGTAAGCATCTGAATTTCTGTCAGGCGACTTCATTCTTTGCAACAGTTTACTTTGTATTTACATTATGTCTGGGCCTTAATGCTTAATGTTTGTGTTTAATTGCCTTTGTAGGAGCGTCCATGTCACTGTCTGATCCCATGGGAGCTCTGCTGTAGCCTTGTTTGATTCCTAGCTGCAATCACTCAGACTCAATTTCCTTTGGGATGGCAAAGTTGAAGGATTGTGTTTTAGTCGAAGATCAGAATCTACTAAACTCTCTCTCTTTCCATCTCACTGTCTACCTTGTTTTTTCTCTCTTTCTCCCTCTCTCGAGCACGAGGAGGAAGAGGGGTCATAAGGCAGTTATGTTTGGAACAGTCTGAATAATGTTCTAAACTGAAGCAACGTGGGTCCAATTATACAAAATTCTTGGGTTTGTGTCAAAGCATTCAGAACAGCACCTGACAAAAAGGACGTAAAACAAACTAACACAGTTATTTCAAGCAATCCAAAGATGATATTTCTGCCTAAACCACTGTGAGTTTTAAAGTTGACCATTACTCTGTTCTAAACATGTTCCAGCTCTGGGCTTACAAGAGACTGTTGACCTCTGACACTCAAGACCACAGCAATGAGTCAAAATGCACAACAATGCCACAGGGAGAAATCTGAAACAAGCAGCAGCAATTCCTCCCAAAAAAAGAAACTGCTTTCGCAATGATCCTTCAGTGGAACATGCAGGGGGAAAAAAACAGGCATCCCACACCCAAGTGTGCAAAATACGAGGGATAAGTTTGGCAGGCTGATTCGAAAAATGTGGGGAGGGGAGAGGGGGGTGTTGGACTTAAAGAGCTGCAATCCTGATAGCTGTTACAAAAAAACCAAAAAAAAAAAAACACAGGATCAAATAATGACAAGTTTCTGTGGAATATCCCCCTCATTACCACCACCCCTGACTCTGGCATCAAAAAGAAAACCCCAGGCTAGTGGCAGGCAGCCATATTAAGGCTGGATCCACGCAGTATTCAATAAAGCGAAGCTATCCATCCCCTGCTTTGGATTCATTCACGTCACCTTGAGTTGTGCCAGTTCTCGCAATCTCTCTACCTATCCTGCAGCACTAACTGCCTGAGCAGGCTTTGCTTGCATCTCATTAGGCTCTGTGGTAGTCGTGTCCTTACCTTACCTGTCAAACATTTATCTCAGATACGTTGCAGGAGAGGATGAGTATGTCTGCTGATAAATAAACTGATGTGCAAACTAGTGCTTAGGCTGCGGGCCCGTGCAGCATGCTGTCCCCGTCATTTAAAGAAATGGCTCAACATGTTTGAAATAGCTCAGTTGAATCTCTAAGGACTGATGACTCAGTGTTCAATTCAATCACGCCAAAAGGTCAGAGTACATGGGAAGCAGCTGAAATATCCAGCGAATTTCACAAACATCTGGCAATTCTGGAAGAACAGTTGCAGCAAACCCACACTGTACAGCATATGATTTCTGTGTCGGTACATATTAAAACGAACATACACGTTCTATCTCTGGTCTTCCTTTTCCTGTCCCAGGGCTGCCCGGCAACAGCGTTGTCCACAGTTTTCCTGACTGAAAACAACCCAGCAGCCCTCCTCACATATCACCCTCTTGCCACCACACAGTGTGTATCTGTGTATTTTCTCTGGCTGTGCCACTGCCTGTGTGCCCCGCAGTCACACATCTCAGTACCACTGGACAGTCGCACACAGACAATAATGTCTTCTCTGTGTTTCCAGAGCTAATGTCTGTGAAGACATTGTTTATGACTCACACCACCTACACTCCCAGCTCAGCCTGAAAATACCACTCTCGCGCACACACACACACACACACAATACTACACTGTCAAAAGCGATTGCGCCTGGGAACTGGGGGAATTTTAACTTCAAATTAAGCCAATATGAATCTGGGCAATGAGAATTTCCCATGATATCTTGGACCACACCCTGAGATGAGAGAGAGGAAAGGGCTGATATTTAAACGTTTTGCTGTTTGGAGATGTGCATCACTATAATCAAAAACATGTTGTGGCTAAATTTGTATATATATATATATATAAATCTAAATTATATAGGCAATAAGGTATTCTCTCCCCTTTTCTTCGTGGCTCTCTTCTTGCTTTTAAAATATTTGTTTATTGAAATCCCACTCTCCATAAACACTGCTGATGAGTGAGCAATTCTTCAGAGGGGATTTAAAATGTGACAAGCTGTAAAACAGATGGTGATTAATGATGAAAAATTGGTGACAGATCCAGTGGAGGTGATCGAATGAATCCAGACACTGTTTCTCCCAGGCTGCATGAAGAATAGCCTTAATCTAATTAGCAGTGGGTGTGACCTTTTGTCTGGGTCACTGCCATGTGAGGACAAGAACACAGTGAGATGAAGAGAGAGAATACACACTATGAATAGATGGAGATTTGAACACATGAGCAGCCAAATTTGATTGAAATAGTGATTGTGCACATGGTCACACCAGAATGACTAAACAATTTGCAAACACTGTTTATATATAGCTTAATTATAACGCCCACAAATGGATGTGGGAGGGCGACCAGTACTTTGGACCTCTGCCTTTCTAATAATTTCTCTCTGTATCACTGTGTTACTTTATCTGTCAAACACTTTCCTCGTTTGCTTGTAAACAGAGGTTATTAAAACACAGAGTAGCATATTAGAAACATCCATGCCAAAGGTAAACGTGTTGTAACACTGAGGCGGTTGTTGGGCTGGGAGTCTGCAAACTGAGAGGGAGTGATGTTTATCGCCCTGACTGTGCCTTTTTTGTGGTTGGGTCTGCTTTCAGTTATCACTAGAGAGTTTAGGAGCAAGTCAAATCAGCGGTTATGCACATGCCTGCTGGAAATGGTTTTTTAACATTTTCTGAGGGGTTATGGGTGATGAAGTCATGAATATCATTAGAGAGACAATGAAAGCAGTGATGAAAAAAACAGTGCAGCCTTTTATTACATCTCTGATCCATTTTAAGCATGTAGCCTCTAATACCAAATTATTTGCAATACCACATTATTAATATTCATGTCTACGCTCTTTATGCCTGCAGGCATGAGGCGAGACAAGATAACAGAAGATGTACAAAAGCAGAGGTTTATGGACGATGTGGAGTTTTAATGCTGAACTGCACAGACAGTGGAAAAGCGGAAAGGAAGGACTGGACCTGAGTTGAAAAGCAACAGGAAAGGTGCTAAATGTACATCCAAACAACAAAGATGGCAACAATCTTACAAACTCACCATTATACTCACTCACTAAAGTTGTGAACAAGAGATATGGAGGAACAAATGAGCACATACTGTAGTACTCTTCTGACACATGTCCTCACTTATTTCGTACAACACACTTAGGACTGGATCATTAGGTGAATGTCAGTTATGATTATTATTTCTATTATTGGGCTTCTTCAGACTGTTTTGCTGAATATAGGTCAGTGGCCGTGTCCTGCTGTTCATGCTCACTGTCAGTTATACATTTGGCATTGACACTGAAGGTCTGTGGTGGAATCTGGTTACAAGTTTCCTTCCAGTTCTCATCAGCACCACATTCTTCAATCTCCACAGTTTGTTCTGCTCATGTTTGTTCACAGCAGGTTCGGCCGACAGGCCAAAAGCTGCTTGGCCCGCAGAGAAAACACCTGCCACTCAAGGCCTCTGACTGGGCAAGCTGTCCACACAAACACACACACAGAAACACACGTGTGTACTATTATACTTGTGAGGACATTCTACAGTAAATCTATTTCTCGGACCATAATCTCCACTGCATGCCTACAATTGGCCCTTAACCTAGCATGACCCAATTTCCAATCACTAACCTTCCTTTAGAAAAGTGGAGGTTTAAGATTTTCTCCCGTTAGATGATCTTTTCTCATCTCTTTCTCCATCTGGGGATATCAGGTCCTCATAAATGCATAAAAGAGCACCACAAGATACAGCAAGATACAGCTCAATTTCTGTTGCATATGTGTTTGCAGCAGCGTTTAAGACCTCAGGCATAGAGGATTACCCAGATGCAAACATGCAGGCGTACACATGACCAAGCCCATTCACGTTTCAACTCCAAGCCTTTATTCAGTGCCTCAGAAATCATAATATTACGGAGTGTAACATGAGAGCTGCCGGTCCCACTGCTGCCAGCCCTTTGGAAGATGTTTCCTTTGTCCTTCTGACATACACTTTAGAGACGACGTCAAAAATTCATGGGCCTCTGTTGAACTCGAAGACCAAGTTCATTCCCTTCTTTGGCAGCAGATTAGCGTCTATGCTAAAGGCTGGAGATTGAAATATGAGTAGGGTCACTGTGTCACTAAGGATAGCATATTGTTTTCAGGAGGCTACACATGGCTTTTGTAGGAAAAGTTTACAACTGTGACCTCTGTTGAGATGTGAAAAAGATGGATGAGCGTGATAAATCTCTTCTGAGGCTCATAAACTTGGATAAAGAGACGGATGACATGTAAAGGGATACAGCAAAGGAGTCAGATCCTCTGATGTCTGCTCATTGCAATTCCACAGGAAGCTTCTCGCAACTAGTGCCACTAGAAGCTGCTTGAAGCATCTACTGATCAGAAGCACAGAGCCAGAGGGTGAGGGAGTTACTGAGTTTCTGGATGCCAGATGTGTTGTGAAGACTATAGATTGCAGTTACGGTGCCATGAAATGTTTTAGCATAAGCATCGTACATATTAAAGACTCTGGAAATTCCAAATAGTTTGCCTCATCAAAAAAAGCTGAGAGGCAGTTTTGATGTGACACTTGGAGCGTCAGCGATTGGGGACAGACATCAGCATCTATGACACCGCTGATGTTTAATGTTTCCATTAGAGAAACACGAGCTCACATAACAGAAGTTTTTTTTATGCCCGATACAGCTCTACTGTCTTCTTCACTTTTCCTATTCTCTACTCTGCTAAATTCATATGCCTTTTTCATTTGCCACTAATTTGTTGTCGGATCAAAGGCGAACAAGCCTTGCTGCCCTCCTCTGGGAGTCTGGTGCAGGATTGGCAAGGAAGCTGGATCAAACGGGACGCAGTGAGGGGGCTATACGCACAATTTCTCCTCTGTCATAGAACCAGTGAAGGATTAAGGCATAAGCAGGAGGAGGGAGATGATGTAAATGAAGTGATAATGCATATAAAATAAAAACAAACACTCCCTATTCCCAGACTTTGAATGGAACATAAAAAAGCAAAGAAAGAGAAAGACAACTGAACAAAAAATGTGTTGAGGCAAAAGAACAGAGGATTCTGACTGAAACTAACTGTGGACGTGTGCAAGAATGTCTCACTTCCTGTCAGCAAACATGACTACAAAGTACTCTCTCATCTCTCTCGAACACACACAGAAAGCATATGGGAAAACATTCTTTCGCTGTAATACACACACACATTCACAGACTCAGAGGCACAGACGCATTATCAGCCACATGCACATATCTAAGACTGCTGTATCAGTGCTGCCATATGCCCCATGCAATTTGAAATCATCTCAGCCTCTCACTTCACAGGCCCTCATTAGAGAGCAGTGGACACCACAGCCGCTGTGTCACTTGAATACGATTATGGCAGCTGGCTCGCTTCCCTCCTGCTACTGCTTTATCCAAGCCAATGAAATTCCAACCGCCCCATGCCAGCCGTGAAGTGGGTGCAGTCAGACAAAACCCACCAGTGGAAATGAGAAATTTTTAAGCACTCGTGGGTCAGCTTCTTCTTTGAGGGCATGTCTCACCATCAGGGAGTGGCTAAATCGCAGTACCTGTGGGGAAATTGTCTGCAGCCAGTTGAGGATACTCATGGACATGGCCACAGGGCATGGAAGCCTGTGTGGCAGAGGGCCAAATGACATACCATGTAAATGCACAACCTGATTCTAACTGGCTATCTCGGGAGCAAGAAGTTTTAAAATGGCTGCAGGGCTTGTTGAATATCCCTGAAAGTCCATCAAATGTGGACACTGTGGCACACAGACGGACGGCGTGTAAAATATTTAAATGTGCCAGAAAACTCATAACTAAAGCAGTGAGTGAGTTAGGCCTAAGCACCTTCACTTAAGACCTATGTGAGCAGAGGGCACATTAAACAGATCCATGACAGGAATTTTAATCTACTCGGCTCGGTCAGTGTTCAGCCATTCACCTCCTTCTCAAGCCAACGCTAAACCTTTTCACAGTAAACCGACGCTGGTCACAAGCAAACTCAAAACATGACATCATGCATCTCCTGGGGTCGCTGCGGAGCACACCTGACCCTGCACGGGAAACACGAATTCACATTCACAGTGCTTGGAAATTGGAAATGCGTTTCAATTACAATGCAAGCAGGAGCAGGGCAGAAGAAGAAAAGGAGGCTGAATCAAAGCGTGCCCCTTGTGCACCGGCGCGGATAATTAATAGCCTATGTGTGCATATTCACAAATCTCTGATACATAATTTGCACTTCATTTGTAGAGTTCTGTAACGTCCCGACAACTTCTTAAAAGTCGTTTGAGCCGACGCGCAGTGTTTGTTTTTTTTGTTTTTTTTTTATCTCAGCCCGGAGCGACTCTGTGGGGCAGAGTAGCAGCAGCATCACCACACAGCTCTCACTCAGATTCAAAGCACAGATAGCAGCCTCTCCCACAGCAGCTTGTAAGTGAACCACAAAAAGACAAGACAGTGAAGCTTATGCTTTTCTTTTCTTTTTTTTTCTCCAACAACTTCGTGCTGGCTCCAGGCCAAGTGATGAATGAAGGCGTCTGGAAAAAGTAATGGAAACCTAGATAAAGGAGAAGTGCATCATTTACAGAAGGCGCAGACGGAACTTCTGTGGGTTATTCTACTTTCTCTCTGTTATTTCACTGCGGTTGTTCAGCTTGATAATACTTTACCCGCTTGTGTCGCCGCCACGTGAAGCAGGATAAAAATAAATAGCGATATTCTCCTGCGCGACCTGGTCCTTACAAAGTGGTCCATCTTTCCAGGCGGAGACCCCCCTCTGCCTCCGCAAACACAAGTTTCTTCTGCAGTAGTTCTACTTGCGGGAACTAAGCAGCCATGCGTGAGGAGAAAAGGGGAGAGAAGGCGGTCTGTAGTTCCACTTGCTTGATTGTTGGAGAAGTTTTGTTGTGGTGGCTTCTCTGTTTCGCTCTGTCCCTCTCATTCAATCCTCACCATCACTCCCTCCCTCTGCTCTCTCCACCTCCTCCCCCTCCGCCTCTTCCCTCCCATAGGACGGTGTCCTGGGACGCATCGATGAGCAGTGCGCCCGCACAAGACCGCATCATAAATCACCTTTATTGCTCGCGATAATTTGTTAGGTCTCACTTCTTAAAGGTGGTCATTAGCCTCAAAGGTGATGTCAGCACTCTTACCTGGTAACCTCTCAGTTTCCCCCTTTTTTTTTGCAGAGCATGCAACTTTTCCATTCATAAACACTGTATTACAATATAGGGTCTAAACTGGATTTCATTTACAGTGATGGTCATTATTGTTGATGATGATGATGATGATGATGATAATGCAAACATTTCTGATATTTCTATTTTCAGCTCTTAGTATTTGGCCCATGACTTCCATGTGAACTGACACCGGAGTCAGATCAGAGGTTTGACTAAGTCATTTGAAGCTGGAGGATGTATCCAAGCTTTGAACTTCACAGCAGCAGGTAAATACACCTCAACATTTGCAGATCAGGGCGGGTTTTCCCCGTCATCAGTCTCTAATCTCATCCCTGCACTGCAGCACTGCAATACTTGTTCAGGCTAGAGCTTGACCACAGAGAGATGGAACAGGGCTTGAGGCTGGAGGCTGAATCATCTCAGGTTAGAGGTCGCCAACTGCTGAGAGTGCAAGATTGGCTAGCATGACTTCTGAGGCAGTAACACCTGGTTAAAAACCATTATTTAAACCAATAAGATTTATTCTTGAACAAGTGTCAACTTCAGTTTCAGTGGTCATCCCACCTTTTCAAGCTTTGCAACATAGGCAACATCCACCAGATGGTGGAAAATTCATGTTGGCACAAAACAAAAATATACATTTTGCTGAAGAAGTATTTACATTTGCATGCTTCTGCTTTTCAATGAACATGTTTTTACAGGTAGAACGTAACAATGTATGGACTGAATTTGCATAAAATGTTAAGAAGATAATAATGTTTTAGCTTGGACGCCACTGGTAGGAATGAGAAAGTGGTTGCTCTTGACAAGTCACAGTCTTCTTCATACTGCAAGGCACATATATCCCAGTCATCTGTCAAAACTTAAGCCAAAGTCTATACAGTGTTGACTACACTCCTGCCAGAAGCCTAACTAATTCAAGAAGACTGTGGTATTGAGTTGAAACATGCTCTGAGATAAGACTTGTGAAGACCTTGTCTAATTGGAAAACTACCAAAGACCAAAAGCTTTTTAGAGCCCAAGCTACAACAGGCCTTTGTAAAGAAACTCCGAGCTGAAGTCAAACTATATTTTCTCAAAGGAGAAGATTTTCAAACCACAGAGAGAAGAAACACATCCATTTAAAATTCACAAGCCTTCCTTTCAGACAATGATACTGTTCTGTATTATTTCCAGTCAAAACCGACTCAACCCGAGCCACAAAGTATTAGACACTAAACAAAGCTGCCCTGCAGAAATGATGATGTGAATGCTAAACATGGCAACTCTTCTTCATACTAAATAAATTATGTCAAAATGTTGGGCTCAACAACATTTTAAAAAGTCCTCCTTCTTATTCTCCAAAATAAAGAACCCCGTGGCAGTATAAATAATTAACGATTCATTTCCTGATTCCTCAAAAACATTGTATTGTGGGAGCACATGAGGGAGAAAGACCATCGAAAGAAAGATAGAGACGGGTTCAACAGAAACATCCAGATAACTGGACAGATTGAGGTTGATCTGGTAGGTAAACAATGGACCCCCTGACCTCCCACCATCTCCCTTCTCAGTACCAGCTTAGCCAGCCTGAGTCAGGACCACATTCCTAGGAGCTTTTAGCAGATAGTTACTAAGAGTCCAGTGGGTAGCCTGAGCTCAGGGTGAGAAATATTTCAGAGCATGTGCTATGTACCTTTGTCCAACTACTGGGCCTGTACAACTCACAGATATTTATTCTTTGAAACAATGAAACAAAACCTCAAACCACTAACGAACAATGAGTTGTTGAGGAAATAAACTTGACACTAATTACCCAGACTTTGGTTTTCCACATGACATTTATTGATAGAGCCGGGGGCCCCAACACATATATTTCCATTATTACATATGAGATGAGAAAGTAGTTCCATTTATCTCGTGCCATTATTTTGTCAACTTCCATTAACCGAGAGGGTTTCATAAATTGGGCTAATAAGGATTAATGGAAGGTAAATAGATGATCTTGTTACAGTTCAATGTCAACCCATTGATGCTGTTAAAAATGTAGAGTGAAGTCTCTTTATCCCAAAGCTCAGTCTGCAACAATCAAGAGAGACACTTTTCCATTTTTTGGCACACATTGCAAATCATGTGGAAACACCAAGACGGTAAATTATACTCCATGTGTCCTGACGTATTCATGTATCAGTGGTTAGAAAAAATCACAGGTGAGTTGGCAGCAGACAAATCTATTACAAACTCTGTAGAAGAAGAGGAAAAAAAGCTTACAGATGTATTTCTGCTCTGCATTCCCCTCATTTAGTTTTTTCTCATTTTATTTTGTTTTTCATCTAATTTTTAAGAGCGATGCACAGTGTTGCAAGTTTATACCACACAGGTAGTCTTAGGTCTCCCAAATGGAAAGCATCTCTTCCTCCCTCTGCAGGATATTCGGTGCTGATAAATGATGCTGGACTTTTCTTATCATTTAATCACCGAGAGGGGTGGATGGGAAGTAATCTGTCATCACCTTATTTTTGGCCCTGTGAGACATGAAACCTTATTAATCTTCAAGAGGAGCTGATGAGTGTTTAGGATGGAGGCTGCCCCTGGTCCGCTCCGTGTGGTTAAAACATGCCAGAACAGGAGAACAGGCTGACTGTTATCCCTGTCAGGAAAAATATGCATCCAAAGTTTCTGAAGAAGCAACCGACTCTTTCAGCTTGCCAAAAATTGATTTATGTATGTTTCAAAGGAGAAATGCCATTCTTCTATGCAGCCATTGTGAAATAACCACCGTACATATCCTCTTACATCTTATACTGCTTAATGGGGTTGTGGTATCATTAAGTTTTATTTTATGTGATGAGAATTGTTGTTCCTTTCTGTCACTGTGATATAATGAGGATTTAAAGATGAGTATAAATGATGACTGTGTATCTAAGTTTGCTTGGCGACTCCTCTGTTGCAGCAGTATTATTAATGAACCCTAGATAAGAATTAAAATTATTTTTTCTGCACATGGAGAAACAGCTGTTATTTGTCTGCAATGTATGTCACATAGAGGAAAATCCATATGGCATCAGTTTTAATGCTTGAAAAATGTGTTTTTTATGCAGAATGGTGTAAAATGTGGGTTTTGTCAGTGATTACAGTACAAGGAAGAAAATCTGACATTTTAACTGATCGACAGTACAAGTAAAAAAAAAAAAAAGAATAGAACAAATGCACATTTAGCTTGAGGGGAGAGATGTAGGTTAATCTGTCAGAGGCTGGTAAAACCCCCGATCTGTCAAAGCAACTCAAGAGAAATGTGAAAGTGCCACCCACTGACTGCTGGTGATAGTATCTCAATACATCAGACAGCATGTGTTCTTACATAAGAGCTTCCACTAAACCACTCCTTCTGATACAAAGCAACAGGTAGCCTATTCTGGGTATAGCTGCCTGTGCTGCAAGGGGGCAGACTGTGCGCACTGGGCAGGATTAGGTTGCCTGCTTGGCATTTCATCATTACTACATTTAGTCTAACTAATTATGGTATCAGGAATTTAGAAAAAAAAAAAGCATACATGAGGTTTGCTGAAAAGAACAAGATCCCTATCAGGACTGAATACAAAGATGTACTATCAGATATACTGTATCACTCCATACAGTCAGCACTATAAAAAGCCATACACAAATTTTCCCTTTGCACTGGGCCAGTGAGGGGAACTGCCAGGCTGGTGATAATTATAATCATTAGAGATGACCGGAGACTGAGCTAATTAACATCTAAGGACCATGTCTGTTAAATGAACTGCTCAAACAAATAGACTAAATAAACTGAACCAGCAACCACACTCAAGCTCACCCCTTTGTGTACCCTCCTTTACTATTAGCCTACTCCACCAAACACCATAATTTTGTTTTGATCTCTAAATAGCAAAGCAGTTATGTTGGAAAAAGTGGTATTTGCACAGACATTCGAGGTGATGTGTAAATGAAAATACTTCTTAAATAAGGATTAAAAATTACATTACATATGTGAAAGACATCTCAAATCTGGTCCCTTCTCTCCATAATACAACTCTTCATTCAGATATTGTTATATTGTTATATTGTTATATTAAGTTTGACAACAAATAACAAATTTGTTACTTATATTAATATTATAATATGTACTTTACTGTTGCAGTTCTAGAGGACATGGGAACTTTCAGAGGATTCCTGCAGGGTGGTGCCACAGTGCCAGAGCAGACAGTCCCGTGGGAGTCTATTTGTTTATTTTGTTTGCCTAAGATCAGATGTAACTGGCACCATGCTGCTGTTTCTTTTTGCTTTCTATTTTCGCTGGCCTTTGAAGAACCTATACGGTGACAATGATATTTATATCTCAGCTTGTTCCCACGAAGAAATTGAACACCACAAAAATCGGTCCACAACATGAAAACTACAATCGTTATCACACAGTTTGAGTGATGCTATTCAAAAGGCATGTGTACAAGTGATGTATGACGATGAGCTGTGACTTTATGAATGTTTGGAAGAATGGCATTCACTGGTGAGCCTCAGTGTGCCATGCCTCTCAAAGCACTCTCTGTGAAGTGTTCATTGCGTGTGGTCTGCAGCTGCAGCAATTATTTTAACTCTCCTCCTTCAGTTCAGCTCGTGGGCACCTCTTTGAGCACTTTCTCTCAATTAACGGTGTCCACTGTCAGCCTTCAGAACCCCTCAGCCACTTTTCCCAGCGCGCTTCATTCGAAGTCTTTGCACCCATTCTTTCCCTGCTTTTAAGTCTCGCTCCCTCCCGCCCACCGACCCCCAACTTCTCTATCCCTGCGTCCTTTTCTTTGCCTCTATTCTCATGAAGTTTGCATTCCACACCTCCTCTGCAGACTGCATAGAAAAGAGCAGAAAGCGCCACTCCTGACCTGTGGCAAACATTCCAGTCCTCTAGACCCTTTTAACTCGGCCGGTCCCTTGTCCTATCAGCCACTCTGTCTCTTATCCATTGCTGCCACTTGCAGTCACCACAAACATAAACAAGTGTTAGCTGATGCACTTGCTACGTGGTGTGGAATATTATTATAGAAATTAGAAAAATTTCCATGTATAAAATGCGCATATTTAGAACAGAATCTCCATCTAATCACACAGTCCATCTTTAATTATAATGACTCAAAACAGACACTGACTTCATAAAATCAGCTGGACAAGCAGTGAAGGTTCCAGGACCATCTGCTCGCGCATCCTTGAAGTCAGTACACAGGAAATTGACTATTAAGCTATAAAAATGGGTTTATAGGGGGTGGGGGTGTCATTCATTCTATTACTTGGACTTCGATAGAGAGGTCACTGACAACTTGGGTCCAGGACACAGCTGGAGTATCCTCAGAGGTGTCGAAGGGAAAAGGCAAAGGTCCCGAGTAAGCATGTTGAAGACTTGACTGCTACAAGGAAGGTTAAAGGCTGTAGGTACATGGGTATCGAGGTGCAGCGGAGAAAGCAGAGAAGAGAAAGTCTGAGTTGAAAAGGAGAGGAGGGTTTACAACAGGATTTTAACAGCACAGAGAGCACGTGGCAGGGAAAAGCATGTATGGGCTTGTCCTCTCTCCTCCTCTTTGTCTCTTACCTCGCTCCCTCTGTGTCTCAGCGCCTCGAGCCACTGAATTCCACAGCAATAGCTTGGAGGCTGGTAGACAACACTGGCTACCCCTCCTCATCTGCATCCACACCTGTCCACTTTCTCTGCAGGCACAAGGGAAAGCATGCCTGGAACGCCCCCAATGTTACTCTATTGACTTTAGCTCTTTCAGCACCTTATCCAGCAGTGAACAGGCTGCTAGAGTGTCAATATCCTGTTGGGCCATGCACTGCACGGTTGGGTTAATGTCAGTTTATGCTTTCTTGTCTTGTGTTATAGAATAAAATAGGACGAAATGGTTACACTGTACTTTTTGATGTGTCAGCTCTTTGTAATTGGTGTAAATCAAGGATTAGTAATCTAATGCATTCTTTCCGGTCTTGCGGTAAACTCGATACTGCACACCTACTGGAAACGCATTTCTTTCATTGTTTTGAAAGGGATTTCAGGAACCATTGGTAACCATATCCGCTGATAATGATTCTTGGAACAACTAGCTCTTCATCCTCTGCCAGTAAATTTTAGAAACTGGCTGTGTTGTTTGGAAAGGTAACTGCAAAGGAGTAAATTTTACAAATGAATTACGCAAGCGGGACTAAGATTTGATTTGTTGTTGGGAGAAATAGCAAAGCCAGTACACCTGCAGAGGCTGAGATTTAACAATAAAGATAGATGTGTGAAATAAGATCTGCTGAAATATCCTTTCCACTCAGGCTGAGAACTGTGTGTTGAGTCCAATGTGAAATATCACTTGTATTTATAAAGAGACATACTTGCATTTTGTCTGTCTCTTGGTGGTCTGGTATGGTTCAAAGGTTCCAGAGCCATTTTCTCAGTCTCTGTCCATGACACTTGCTTAAATCGAAATCGCCACATTCTGATATGGCATGAAAATGCCATAAATGCATAAATAGGGATCGTATTGACTTCTTTTCATACATTATTATTTCAGCTGCTTTGGATTGTCAACACTGTCAGCCAAGTCCCCAGAATCTATGCTGTAGTCAGATGTAAATATGGAAAATAAAATGCAAGTTTTCCACTGTCAGTGACGATGCAAATTACACCTTCATCGTAACCTTGTGCTTTCTGGTGAGAGAAATGGGTCATGGCTTAGGGATGTTCTAAATAAGCAAACATCTTCTTCATGAGACAGCAGGAGGAAAGTGGCCCTGAACTCCATGTAATCTGGCAGTGTGTTCACTATTGTCTGAACAATAGGCAGTTTATGTCTAGCACTGGTGACTTGAAATCTATGACATAGAGTTTTCATAATGAATTTCTAAGTGTTGAGTTTTATAAGCATCATGTGCTTGAATGTTTTTTTTGTTGTTGTTGTTGTTTTTTTGTTACCAGCAAGGCTGAACCTGTCCTCGCACTGCTCATCATCACGCTGCTCACTACCCCGCTGGTTCCTGGCTGACCGCTGATGGATCAGGTCAGGACTCCAGTCACTGTTAAAATATGTCTTCCCTATGGGAGAATGTCTCCTTTCAAAGTTATGATGGAAATGGCTATTTACCTTCACAGGGACTCATGTCTGTCCTCTCTGGTACTTCTGCTAATCTGTGTGGGTGGATCAGTGTCCTCTGCTTTCACCTTTTCTCTTTTCCTTTCTGTCTTTTTGTGCTTGTATTCACAAATTTATTTTAAAGGGCAAAACTGTGGACTTGGTGATTTATTCATACCAGTGGACTCAGGTGCAAAGATGGGGTGAAAAACACTCTAGAGAATACATCCAAACTCGTTATAGCTACATGTATTAGACTAATGACTTCATTAATAATTATTTCATCACACTAAAGTGTGTCCTCCAAACATGAAACAAAAGGGACCTGTGCTGCTTAAAACTGTGACAAATGTGCCAATTATTCTACATTGGAACGGTCATATTATATGCATTGGATATTTTTAAGCATTAAGATGTTGTGCATTTGTTTTAAATCAAAAAACAGAGGGATCAAATATATAATCACAAAACATCCTCCAGTGTTTCTATCGTGTGAAAGTGACATGACATTTGAGAGATGATGCAGATGCGGTAAACTGAGATTAAGAAATGAAGACTATAAAGCACATACCCAATAGGCCAAATTATCCACTAGATATTCACTCCGCAGTGTCTTTGGAACATCCAGTGTTCCCTGCTCGGGGATTATGTGTATTAGTATAGAAGCGAACAGTAAACTTAAACTCACTCTGCTCTCCTGTGCTTTTTTAGGTTGCATAGAGTTGCATCATAACAGGCTCAAACACAGCAGACTCTGACTTTTACTCAATGGTCTTTCATAAGAGTAAAAGAAACAAGTCTGTTCTGAGATCTTATCTCAGGCACTTTGGCCTCTTACAACATCCATCAGGAGCAGGGTCCATTAGCCACTGTGATAGCTGACCCAGAGCAGAGCGTTGCTGATAAGCTCATCAGACTATTCTTCTCACATTCTTGTATTTGGTAACTTGTGCATACAGTGTTGTAATTAGAATTACTATTCATTTGATGAGGTACAGTACAGTATTAATTCTTGTGTGCTGCACCTTTTCTTACCACCAGATGTCAGTACAATGCAGCACATTGAATTACTATAAACATTACCTACCAAAACTAAGTCAACATGGGATGACAATAAAAAAATAAAGATAAACAAGACAGTGCATTTAAGTTTATAGCATGGGCAACATCAGTGTTTTATTATCATTATCATTATTACTACTATTATTATTATTATATGTTTTATTATCATCATCATCAGATTTATTTAGCGCAAATAGTCAACCCAAATATTCAAGAACTCGTTGAAAAGATTGTTAAATGAGTCAACCAATGCAATTTAATTTAATTCTTAAAGATTACAGTAAAAGAGTAAATAAAAGAGAATAGAGTGACATAAAATAAAAGCTGGGAAGGCTAAAACTAAACCTTCAGTCCTACTATGGGCTGGAATATTGGAGTGACGCGGAGATAGCTACCATTAGCTATGGCAAACGAGCAGGGGAACGTTGTATAGCAGCTTATATTTATTTGTTGTTGGGGTCACCAGCTCAGAAATCAAGTAGCCTAAGCACTGCCCCCTCCACGACACGCACGTGCGCGCATGCACGGCCACACACATTTTGAAGGAATTAACTTCATTTTCAGGGGCAGGCAGCACCAATCAAGTTTAAAAACTTATCTGCACGGGGTGTTTGTGATGCCACGTCTTTATTTGGTTGCTGATTTTATCGAACATGTGACTGCATTAGAGGCTCACATGGCTGCCGTGGCTGCATGATCCGCTTTACTTTTTTAAAGTCCGGTGATCGGTAGCTCCCTCGGCAGCGACCATCCGGAGCAGAGGACCGCTGAAAAACACAGCGCCTACCCGGACAAATCATGGCGAACAGTGGGCAGAAAGTTGTGCTGATCACCGGCTGCTCCTCCGGCATCGGGTTACGAATCGCCGTCACGCTGGCCAAAGATGAAAAGAAGCGTTACCATGGTAAATGCGCTTTCTTCTACATTGTTTCTTTGATCGAACCTATTAGTAGCGAGCCTATAACAGTGTGGTTCGCCTGGAAAACCATTCCGTGTTTACTTTTTTCCTGCAAAGCTCTGCTATTGCACCAAGCCTCCTTTACGCACAAAGTTCGGTTGAGTTTCATGCGCAACGCTCCGTCTAAACGCGAATAAGTGATTTCGTGCAGTGCCCGATGCGGTAGCTAACCCTAATGGTATCGGATCCATATCCTTTTGTAAGGACTGGGATCCAGTCGCTTCTTTGGTTCAACTATTATCATTTGAAAGCGCAGTTTCCAGGGCAGGGCTCTGCAAGGATGCCGCTTGCCAGGCGGAATCATAAAAGGACTCTTGTCAGTTCTCTTTCAAGTGACTTCTCCAGCACAAAGCCCCCTTTTATCGCAGTGAAATGTAGACCGCCTGCTCCGGTTTAGTGCCGTGTCTAATGTGCCTATAGTCCCCTCTCTGGAGCGAGTGTTGAAAGGGGGACAAAGTTTGAGACCTATACAAGCAGAGTTCACTCTGAAGCAACGGCCTTGTTTGAAGTCTTCATTGGTGCACACTGGAGTTAGCGTGTCCCACTTTAACATTGTTGCTCGGTGCGTCTCCTCTCCTGCTTCCCAGCCATCATTAATGTCACTCTAGGAACTCAGGATCCAAAACCTTTCCATGTCAAGGAAACTCAGACAGAGTTTCATTAGACCACCGTCTCACCCCCCCACCACTGTTGTTTGGGCTTTGCTTTGCACGAGCCTCAGAGACGAGATTTTGTGGTTAGATGTGAATTCATGAAGAATTTACACATTTTGCTGTAATTACATAATCAGTGAGTGTCACCCTTTTTCCAATCAACTTAAATGATAACTGATTTTATCCAAGTTCAATGAGTGTGAAGCTCCAGGAGCAAGCGTTCAATGGTTAATGTAGTTAAAGTTTTCTTTTTCTTTAAGGGCCACTGGGGTCTGGTGGGATTATTAGGTCTTTAGTGAAATAGATAAGCAAGCTGCTCCCTCAGTACCGGTTTGAGTGGTGTGACCTGCTTTCTACAAGGCCACCTGAGCAGTGAAGCTGATTCACTCTTTTCTCAGGATTTTCAGGGAATCCAACAGAGATTAAATATTGCGTTGTGCATACAGCAATAATTAGTTGCAGTAACATGCTCCGAATTTAGAGAAAGCCACCAGAAAGACCTCTGTGTGTGTAATGCGATGTGGGTTCATTCAAGAATGTTTAAGCTGCCCAAGAGTAATTCCTGCAGGAGCCAGAGGAACAATGGATCTCTTGTTCACTTCTCCACCAATACGTAAATCTCAGTGTTGCTTCATGGACACCCAGTTCTTAAATCATAAGATTAGACTTAATTAGACTTCATAAAATGTCAATAATGCATAGCGTGTGTTTGACTACTTGCAAAGATAAATCATGAGCCATGAACAAAAAACCCCCAAAAAACTCTGGTTTCATTACTATATGATTTGAAATATTACATCAGTAACATTTCACAGCAATGCAAAAGCTCCGCAGCATAGCAATAGCTCTTTTACTCTTACTAATCCAGCCCTGTCTTTGTTCAGACATGAATCAGGTGAGGGCTTGCCTTTATCTATCAAGGACAACGGGTGGATTTAAATGAATAAGAGGTTGTTTACTCCCACTGATTACCAATGTGGAACAGCACTGTCTCTCTTTTCTCTGCTAGATAACGCCAGTCAGGAAAGAGTAAGCAGATCACACAACACTGAAGAAACCATGAAAGCCAAGTCACCACTGGGATGATAGCTGCTGTCACTGCATGTGATAGATTTGTGTACTGTGACTAGGTTAATGTTGCCCAGCGTGTAAAGTTCAGAGGAAATCAATCCTGGGTCCTGTAAACTGACAGGCGTGGTCTATTCTAGGAACTCTGACCTACACAACTCATTCTGTAACAACTGTGAACATTTGCGTGTGCTCTTTCATGTTTGTCTCTGTGTGCGTGCATGTGTAAGGGAAGTGGTTTAGTGGTGGCTTTGCAGATCATGAGTTTCTCAGTGTAACGTCATCAGTGCAACAGTAGGTGAAGGGCTTTCGTAAATACAGAATGGAGTGTATTAAATGATCCCAACAATATGAAAAATAAACAAATCTACAAAAATATGCCAATAATAAACGGTCATCTCTTGAGCTTGAAGCCATATCTTTAAGTTTAACGACACTTCCCATTTCTATGTCTCTCCTTATCAGTTATTGCCACCATGCGAGACCTGAAGAAGAAGGACAAGCTGGTGGAGGCAGCAGGAGATGCATACGGCAAGACCCTGATGTTGCTTCCACTGGACGTGTGCAGCGACGAGTCGGTCAAACAGTGCATCAATAATGTGAAGGACAGGCACATTGATATCCTGAGTGAGTGAGACACACTTGACACCTAGCCTGCACTCCCAAATTGACTCTGTTCCCCATATGTGGATAAACACGTGATGTTAAGTTTCTTTTTTATGCATATTTCAGAACAGTTGATAAATAGTTTTAGTGTATAACCCAAAGACTTTATGTAACATACTGTATGATGCAACTCAGTGAAGGAATGATAACAAAATGCACACAACACCAATCCTTATCCTTCTCTCTATAGCCTGTTTAGCACAAACAGTGATATCATACTTTTCATAAGCGAGGGAAACAATATAAACAGACGTTATCACATTGTAAAATGTAATTACTGTAATAATAAAACTCTAGGACAAAGGTTTTGAAGATTTGTAACTAAAATGCCTCAAAATATTGATCTCTCTCTTACAACAATGTCTTCTACGGTTTTGCTCTTGATGTTGGAGTAGTAGGTGGGGGGAGGACACTGAGCCTTGAAAATCCAGTAGGCAAATAAGAACGGGCAACTGGTATGTCAGAGGAGATCGTCAAAAGTCTTACTAGATCATCAGTTAACAGTTAAATCAATGTTAGTCATCAATCACTGTAGCACCCTTGAGTAATACAGGCATTTTCTGTAACAGAGTGTAGATTACTAACTCTCCCAGTTGTGTTTAAACCTTCATGACTGGTTGGCCTTAAAGAATGCACAACACTCTATAAATGACCCATCCTCACAAGATATCTCTAAAAGAATAAGGGAAACTAAATTAAGTCAACCAAAGAGATACAAGTCAGAAAACAAAAGCTACAGGTTAAGAGCCAGCAGCCACCATATAAGAAGCCTCTGCTCTTCTAATGCAGGCACCAGAGCTTTTAAAGCCTTCATTCTCAGACTAGGTGAATCACATGGAATGATCAGGAACAGTGTGGGTGGAGCCACAGGAGACAGGGACAGGGAACAGGAAAAACATAACACTTGGTGCTGTAACAGTTGTGTGTATGAACCTGTCGCCATCACACTCTAAATCAGACAAATCTATCCCCCTTCACCCAATTACTCAAGACCCATGCAGTGGTGTTACATCACACATCTGTTGTGGTCACACACTGACACCTGGTGGCAATACCAAGTAATATAACTTCTTATCTATTATATCATAAAAAGGGAAAGTGAACAGTACATAACATTTACACTGCATTGAAAATAGCATCAATACATCTAAAACCAAGTATTTGGATTAAACCCAAAATGCTTTTGTTTTTATTATAGAAAGTCTTTGGATTTACCATGTTCAAAATCTCCTCCTCTGGCATCCGTAAGCTTGTGTATACATTTCCATACAGTGTCCTAATGTGACAGTTACAGTGATCTTTGGAAAGGAGTTAAAATGTACATACATGCAATGTTGAAGCAAATATAGTTATTTTTTACAAAATGTGTTTTGTCTGACCATTTTTCCGCAGTTCTGTTTTCCTGAAGTCAGTAAAATTTTATCACAGAGTATGAAAACATTTTGTTAAGGGCATTGAAAGAGGCTTTTGGCTGAGTGTCATATCTAATATGTGAATTGCGCCAGTGTGTGAGAAAAACTGGAAGTCAACAACATTCAGATTTAAAAGTGTCAGTAATTGCAGTGTTGGTGGTATGAGCGTTGCATCATCTCCTCTTGTTATCTGTGTGTCTGTTTCCTGTCAGTCAACAATGCAGGTGTGGGCTTGCTTGGGCCTGTAGAAAGCATCAGCATCGAGGAGATGAAAAAAGTGTTTGAGACCAACTTCTTCGGCGTGGTCCGCATGATCAAAGAAGTGATGCCAGACATGAAGAAGAGGCGTTCAGGACACATCATCGTCATGAGCAGTGTCATGGGTCTTCAGGGTACGATCTGTGTGTAATAAGCCACACATACAAAAGTCATGTAATACAGTTAAGTTTGATCCAAGAACACAGGGACAGAAACTTACAATTCCAACTTCCACAACCACTTTAGGTTAAGTGTTATTCAGAATATCCATCTCATCAACAATGGCACTATTCTGGTATTTATTTTTGTTTATTGTCTGTTGGTCGGTCTTAGATTTCCAGTAGAGGTCTTCTGACGTGACAAATAGCATGTGGTTGCAAAGAATTTTTAGTGTTTGTTTTGACTTGTTTGCAGTGCCAGATGGGTGGAGTTAAGTGCAGCATCTGATAAGTTGTCAGAGTGAAAGTGACTCTACTCTAATATTCTGCTTGGCACATGTATTGTCCTATCTGGCTGTTATCTTTTTAAGTGCTAATAAGTCTCTATATGTTAATGATGTTTCAACCCTGTGAATTGTGATAATACAGTGCAGCGGTGTTGCCTCTTATCTCCTTGTTCTTGTGTTTCCACCAGGAGTGGTGTTTAATGATGTTTACACTGCTTCTAAGTTTGCCATGGAAGGCTTCTGTGAGAGTATGGCTGTACAGCTGATGAAGTTCAATATCCGGTAGATTACCCGCTTTCATCTGCTCTTCCTACACATTGTCTTTATTTTTTTTAACATACTCCCTCACTGGCTTTTCTGTATCCCACTCCTTAAGGTTGTCCATGATCGAGCCTGGCCCGGTGCACACCGAGTTCGAGACAAAGATGATGGAAGATGTGGCCAAGATGGAATATCCAGGTGTAGATGCAGACACAGTTCGATATTTTAAAGATGTTTACCTGCCATCATCCATAGATATTTTTGAAGCCATGGGCCAGACACCAGAGGACATAGCTAAAGTAAGGAAACACTTTTCTCACTCACATTTTCCAGAATTCCTCCGAGTCATTGTTGAGTTTCTCTGATCATTTACCAGTGCAAACATTCAAACAGCCTACAGACTAATGGGATCAGTCAAAACCTCTTTTGTTTCTCATCTCTCCAGTGCACTAAAAAGGTTATTGAGTCAAGCAGCCCTCGCTTCAGGAATCTGACCAACAGCCTCTACACACCCATCGTGGCTTTAAAATATGCAGATGAGACTGGTGGCCTGTCTGTCAACACCTTCTACAACCTGCTCTTCAATTTTGGCCCCCTCATGCACATAACCATGAGCATCCTCAAGTGCCTGACGTGCAGCTGCCTGCGTAGACGCACAATCTCACCTAACTGAAGAGTGTGTCTGATCCTGTCCTTTACTCTCACCCTCCCAGATTGTTGACCCCACCCATTCCCCCTGGTGTCGTTTCCTGAGGTTTTGGGCTAAGCAGGTAGACTAGAACCAGTGACCTGGAGAGGGGAGGTGCCTTTTAGTTCAAAGACACCACCATGATAAGCTTTGCCAGAAAACATGCACAATTGCACAAGTTTGTCACAGAGGTGTTGTATGCAGAATGACCTCATTTACTCTCAGAGAAAAGTGCATACACAAAGCAACAACACACACATCGGATTGTTGTACATACATATTATAAAGAGAAGGCCATGCCTTAGTCATTGCTATATGGGAGGAGCTGGGCAGATGTAGTGTAAGTGGTTAGATGTCTACTTTGTTTGAATGAGAACACACATACAGACCATGAGATATAAGTCCCATGGACAGACAACAAAGCACAAAAAATGAACTCAGTTACAGAGAGAAACAATAAAAATATAGAGAAATAAAATGGTATAACTTGTACCCTAGATAACTGTACACTCAGGCTCACTGGAGTTAAAACATGTATGAACAGAGTCAGAAAGAATATATCTGCTTTTATTGTGTTGTGCCCTTAATTTCATTTTTGCATTAACATAGTGTTCTCATGGTCATAACTGCTGTTGAATCATATTTTTAATCTTCTTTTGATAAACTGAATGTTTTGGGGTTTTTTTTAAGGGTTGTGAAGGGGTGGGTCAGAAATCTTTAATCTAGCAACTTGATTTAGTAATAAACGGAATTCTGATTTACCCTCAAAGGTATTTATTATGTTTTGTGATGATATCAACAATAATATGTGATGGTTTTGACCAATAATCCTGTTGATACCGACGGCTGTGCAAGGTTTTCCCGCAAGACTCATTGGCAACCAGGTGGGGGCGGTATTTTACTGTGTTTATTCCCCCTCCCCTGGTGTAGCCAACCTGTGGATTTCACAGTGTCAGCAGTAAGCAAGGCTGGAGTAGTAGTGAAAAGGAATTTATCCTCAATGGCTTCAGACAGACAAGTGCAATGGAACTGATTATTAAAAAAAATTTACATTGTGATTATGCAATTATGTTTTTACAAGAATTTGTTCAAATCATTAACTTGTTTCACTTTGTATGACAATGGTACAAAACTTGCCATGAATTCATAGAGGTAATTATGAAAGGCTAATTTAGAAAGTAACATATTCCTTAGTGGTACATAATGAACAGAAGTTTTTTTGTAACAGTATCTGAGTGAACAGACTTGCTGCTGGGACCATATTCAGGTAAAGACACACATAAGGCCTCTTG
Source organism: Selene dorsalis (assembly GCA_900303245.1). NCBI lineage: Eukaryota > Metazoa > Chordata > Actinopteri > Carangiformes > Carangidae > Selene > Selene dorsalis. Next base: position 27,080 of record OMNW01009446.1, read on the forward strand.
GCAGAATACATACTTGTTTTTAAATAAGCATTATTGTCAGTGCGCACGTCTCTGCACATATGCACACATTAGCATGTGTTTGCATGTATGCGTGTGTGTGTGAATGTGTTGTATGAGCATGTCTGTGGGCCAAGTTAGTGATCTGTTGATGGATATAAAGAGGTCATGGCCTGCTCCCCATCAAAACCCCTCCCTTGTACCCCCACCCCTCTCACACACACACCCTGCTTTGTGCCGTGTGAGAGAATGTGACCTGGTTCCCATCCCTGAGGAGGGGTGAACCCTAATGACGGCCTCCTCAGACACATTGCACACCCCAGAGCCTCCCTCTCCAGCTGGCCCCCTCAGCCCATCGGACTGGGACCCCCTGGTCCACACTGGGAGAAACCTGAGGTCTGGCTTGGATATCCTAACCAGAGTTTGCTCTGTGCGCACACCCTGTCCCATCCCACCCTGTCATGTCCTGCTGTGTCCAGGCTAGTTACAGTCATCTGGGCTGATTGTAGCAGGCTCATCATCAGAGGACAGTGCAACTGGTTGCAGACCTGTGGTTTCTGTGCAATGTACAATGAGCGCAGCGCCTCAGCTCTGTGTATGTGTCTTCATCAGAGGCGACAGCTCCACACAATGGAACAAAGACGCTGTCAATCACAATCAAATGGGTGTGTG
>OMNW01009447.1:0-15905 GCA_900303245.1 Selene dorsalis
CAGTACTCAGACTGTAGAGAGCACGTGCGAGCCAGATAAGTGTCTTTACGACCATACGCGCTAGAGCTCACGGGAAATGCAGTCTTCATTCTGGCAAAACACTACCGCTTTTGTCCACAGGCGTCCCCAAAATCAACACAAAATGCAAGTTCTTTGTAGGGATCTTACTGTACCTTGATTGCAGTGTACAGACCTTGCATATGTGTTCACAGTGTTGTTAGATAAATAATAAAATAAAATTTGAGCCTGTTAATTTGTGCCACTTCCCTTTTTGGAGCCTATGTTTGTATCTTGCAAAAACAAACAAACAAAAAAACAAAGAAAACTGACTCTGCTCTTCAGATTTGTCTACCTTATGCTGGGGGTGAAATTAATAGAGATGGTCCAAGGCCATTGCTTTTGGTCTTGTGAACAAGTCCAGTCCATTCTGACCTCTGTCAACAACAGCCTGGAAGATTAATTGGCTTGATTAATTAGCGTTTCATTGTCTCATGGATAACCTGTGTAGATAACCTACTACTTCATTTGTGACTGACAAGGCTAAAAAACAAGCTGTGCAAAGAAGCCTCATGATCCTGATGATCAACCAAGGTTACCAAGGTTACTTGGGCTTCCTTTGCTGCTTTTGCAGCTGTAGCCTCATCCAGTCCTTCCAAAAAAATGGAATCTTTTTGTGATTGTTGTGGGCAAAAATCCTTGATTATGCAGCAGGTTTTCCTAAAAAATGCGATTGAATATGCAGGGTATCTATGCAAGTTTGTGCGATTGATCGAACGTTACATCCCTTTGTCCCAAATCACTTGAACAATTGAGTATTTCAACATTTATTGTAAAGCATAAGCATAATAATTTTCAATCAGTGGGCTATTTTTTATTCTATCTCTCTCACACATACGCCTCTCTGTCTCATTCTGCATAAACCTTTTCAAAATTTTAAATTTTGTCCAGCCGCAATTTGTGCCAATGTTCCAACACGCAGCTGTACAGAGTGAAATATAATTTTCTTTCTTCATTCAGAGAAAGTTCGACCGAGGTTGACTTGTGTCTGACTTCTAGCTTGGTCAGATGCTTGTTTGCTCTTCTTTGCCTCCTCTGACAATGGCCATCTCTTCTTTTTCTCTCTCCAGTGGCGGAGCCATCGTAAACACCAGTGAAATGAGGCTATCATTGTCTTCTTGTTGTTACCAGCCGGCAACTAGCCTGGGGGCTTGTGTTTGTGTCGCCCTGCCATAAAGCAGTCCGTTTTCTCGTGAGATGAGGTCATAGCTCTACCCATGGCTGAGATCAGGGACTAAAATTGCAAGGTCAGTTTTCAGCCAAGATACGTTAGGGGGCGAGAGTAACAACTCGCTTAACCATCACAGTGATTCCGAAGCTGTATAATTACGGCCAAAATAGTTTCCCTTTAAGTAAACATTTTTCGACATTTTTCAATTTACAGCAAAGATGTGGCAATGCCGGAATTATGAAGTTGGCAATTTATGCAGCAAAAGTGCGGATCCCCCGGCAACCCCCTGCATAATATATGGGCTTTGGCTGATTATGCGATCACTCTTTTCTGGAGGGATAGCTCAATTCTGCTGTGCCAAGGGCTGGGGACCATGGGCCCAGCTTGGTCACTACTACTTGTGCTCAGGACGGTGGCTACAATGTCAGCAGCTGATGCTCTGAAAGAAAAACCACTCCCTTCAGGATGAAATTAATCTTTTGTAAGTATTTTGTCTCATTCATGAAAGAATGGCTTTTTTTAGATTCACAATCAGGCTACTGATGCAGTTCTTATCGCCACAGGACCCAGGACAGGTCCAGGACAGATGGCAACATTTAGTGCACTGAGAGAGGGTCCAGAGATTGCTTATAGATTTGTCAAACAGTGTGTTTTCTGCCAAGTGGGTAAACCACCGTGGTACAGAGGATCGCTGCGACTTCATTATCTGTAGTGCAGAAGCATTTCAGATGCCTGTGTTTTGTAAGATCAAGGCTACGGCTGTGGGAAGTTGACAGTGAAATGCTCTGTAGAAAACTGATGGAAGCAATGTGTTTTGATCACTCAGGCTATGCCTTTAAGGTCAGGTTGCATCCAGAGTTTTGTAATGCTGAAAAAATAAATGAGCTGTTACTTCAAACCATTTGATGTTTAAATGAAGTACGGAACGACAGGTTCCTCCCTGCATGTTGTTCCATATAGCTATTTGATGCAGATCAACGTCTTTGAAAGCTGAAAATAAACTCATTAAATGTTATTTTATGCTAAACTAATTTAAAAGTACATTTTGCACACTATTGGACATAAGAAGAAGAAAGTCTTTCAAAGATACAATGCAGTGATGTAATTTTACTGTGCGTATTAAAAGCTATTTTTTTCAAAAATAATCCATCCATGGTGCGTTTAGAGGGGTAGAATAAAAATGTTGCGTTTCCATAAAAAAATTATATTTAGTCTGAATTAATTAATAAAAAAAAAAAACTTGACAATGACCTCCTGTTTCCATTGGACCTGCCAATAAAGTCCAGGCGTGATATTTTTTTTCCCAGGATGGTAGGGGAAGGTACCGCCTTTTCCGCCTCTGATTGGCTAGAAGGGCTCTCGCCCAATTGGTTATTTGATTTGGCTGTGAAACGTCATCTCACGTACATCGCCCGCGATCGGTTTGTCTGTTTCGATCAATTTACCGTCAACAGAAGCAAACAGCCTGCCATGAACGCGAGATGACGTTTCACGGGCATATCAAATAACCAATTGGTTGAGACCCCTTCTAGCCAGTCAGAGGCGAAAAAGGCAGTACTTTCACCTACCATCCATACCATACAAAAAATATCACGTGGGGGACATTGTGGGTGGCCAAATATAGTCTCTATGCTCGGCACAGCTAGGCTGTCCCAGCAGCAGAGTGACCGGAGAAGAGCAAAAACTAGAGTCAACATCCGTAAAGCATATGCTCCATGGACTCATGTAAAGGACTTACATGGCATTAAAACGCACGCTTTTTAACACTTACACAAATCCCCATTTCAGACTAAAAAACCTTTGGAGGACGAGAAGGGCCACCTAAGTCTTACCATTGCTGGAGGGTCAGGTTGAAGGGGCTCTCCTCATCTTCACCTTTACATGCACAAATATGGGTATTTATTTTATTTTGTACAAGACATATTTACAAATCATGTATTCTCATTGTTATTATTAACATTATGCACAAATACCCTATTTAATGTGTGGTTTGAGGCCAGCATAGTAGACAGTGTCTTCTACACAGCATGTAACACTGACGCTGCCTATATGGATGGCCGTGGATGAAAACTGTGGTGTTTCTTGTGATAATGTGTTGAAGTTTTTGCCATTATTTGTGTTGAATTTGAAGCATTTTGTATTTACTGCACAGAAACAGCATGCAAAGAACTCCAGGGCCTTACAAAGGAAATCTGGGCTGTTGGGCTCATCTCACAGGGTATCAAGGTCTGCTCTGGTACATTGTATGCTGTCCTCCTGAATCTTATTATCATGATAATAAGGCCGGATACAAAATCCTTAAACGTCCATTGAATAAAAGTGGAAATTGACAAAAAGCTGTTCTTGTGTCAGGGGGCTTGAGCTAGCATTCCAAGGCTGCTGTTTCTGTTTCTCAAGGACAACTTCCAAATTGTTGTTGGCCTGAGCTTCTGCTTTAATGAGATCGACTGCTTACCTCAGCAGTCACCATGGCGATACAATAAAAAGAATAGGATCTATGAGAGCCATTTATTGTGCTGTCTTAGACCTGTGAACCCGGCCTCATCTTCATCTTCTCTTTAACACACCTTTTCTGTCGGTAATCGCCAGAAATGAAAGGACACCCACCTTCTCTTTCAGCTGTCCTGACTTCCTGCACAGGTTCTTTTGATGCGCAGTGTCTACAAAAGAAATATGCGTGGAATCCAGGATAATCTGAATGACAAGAGGTGTCGAAGGAAAAAAAAAATCAAACAAATGTGCCAAGGTGGGATTTGTGCTTTTTATTGCATGGAGGCATGTCAGATGTATCTATTTTCTCTCTATGGGATGTTTGGAGGTGGAGGATGCAGGACAATTCTGCAAAGTGCAAATGTTTGGCACACAACTAAATAGATGGAGGAAAAGCTATTCATGTATTTGTGTGGGAGAAGAGGGAGTAACCTACCAAACAACACACTCAAACAAGAGAGAGGTTTCTACTGCCCACTCCTGAACAAGAACAACAGTCCGTGGTCTGCTTTCACTCCACAGGCAAAGCAGCACAGAGGAGGAAACAGCTCGACTCAGCAGAGGATGGAAACTCCCACTGCTTCATGCACTGCAAAACTATCTCTTATCCTAAATCGGACATTTACAGCATATGTCAAAACTGTAGAAGACTTTCATTTCACTGTGCTACAAGGGGAAAAAATGGAAAAGGATCATTTGCTTTCAGGATAAATTGATCCCCCTGCTAGAAGAGCGTGTGAGGGGCAAGGGGGAAACAAATCTCCCACCTCTTCAATAGAAATTTGACCCAGATGCACACTTGTGCTTTGTCTCTATTAAGAGACCAAAAGATTTATGAGAGGAATATTGAGTTTGTGTGCAGACTACCAGTTCTGCTGGCCATATTATACATCCCACATGAGAGCAGAGAAGGAAGCGGAGCACTTTGTCTTCAACATCTTGGAGTCTGTGACGTCTACGCTCATAAGGATCGGGAAGAAGAAAGAGCCCACACGTGGGGTGCACAGTCGTATACACACAAGCACAGAAGTGTTCCGTTGTTTCCCTCCCTCCAAGGACAATTTAATATGTCTCTGCAGTGTGCATGTTTAGGATGCTCATTTTTCAGGCTTAGGGGGTTCAAAAGGGTCAGGATTAAAAGACTGTGAAATTAAAAAAGAAGATGACCCATTATGATGGGACATTGCTGTCATGGACTATAGGTGTCCTCTTATCAGAGGATGAAGTGTAATTATGATATCCAAAGAGCAATTTAGACCCCCCAAAGCCTGTTTAGACACAGCAGAGTTAAGCTAAAACACTGAGTGGGAGAATTATTTAATCAGTGCCGTGAGCGCTTTTATTCCTTGTGGTGCTATGCTGCAGTCTTTTGTTGTTCCTGATGCAATCTGATAAATTAGTGGAGCAGTTTTGACAGTAAAGAAAATTAATCCAAAAACATTAAGTCGATTTCCTCCGGAGCAAAACAAAAGCTGCAAGTGACTGATTACAATAATGAACACACCTTAATGATCATGCACTGCAAGATATTTTTTCTGTCGGTCTTCAAAATTAAACGGCAGCATTTTGATTAAGTGAATTATTCTCATACCTGGGTGTGTTGATTTGGGAGATGAAGGAGCCACAGATCACTTCAGGAGCACTGAAATTATGGCTAATCATGATCGCTGATGATCATTGTGTGGCTCTTCACCCCAGCAATTCATAAACTTAACTCAATATTCAGCGGTCATCTTTGAAACTGGCCCATTAGGATTCACAATCTGATGGCACAATTGGAGTAATTGAAATGATTTAAATACTAATAAAATGTTGAATCAGATAACTAATGTTCTGCAATGGACTTTATTACCCCTTTTTGAACACACATATACACACTGTACACAGCATCCCAGCAAAACACCACATAGAAGGGAGGAAATGCCTGAACTTCCTGAATATCGACAGCCATCTCTTGCGGATGCCACTCTGACAGCGCGCATGGAGGAATAAGAGATATGTTTGAGTTCCTTTGAGCTTTTCTTTTCAACTTTTCAAAGTAATGTCCCAGTCAGGGATTTCCTTTCCGTTATTATGTAAAAATTCATTCAGAATGAAAGAATGAGTAGAATCTCAGATGGCTTCTGATTGAAGACTGAGAAAAAACACTCCAAGTTGGGTGTTTGAGCACCGCCGATCTCATACTATCAAAATATAAAATTTGCCATAAGGTCAAATGACAGCAAGATCTAATGATGTTGGTTGGATGAATAAAAACATGTCACATCAATCGCTTTCTATTAAATTATTCCCCTTGACAATTTATTTATCTATCAGTGCTAAAAATGTGAACTATCCGGAGACCACGGGCAACATGTGAGAGGGAAAGTCTTATGTTTTAAAAGTGCCTGTGGATGATTGATTGCCACCACTGAAACAATGGCTGGAAAATAAATGTGTATGAAGCAACAGTCTCACTTGTTTGCTGACACATGTAATGGAAATTTTATATTCATTCACCTCAGTTGAACTTTGAAGATGTATGCTCATGAACTTTAGATGAAGTTGCACGTTGCACTCTTCCGCTGTGTATAGGACAATATCCAGATATCCGTCTTGGTTCTTGCTATTTTGTGATGATTATGCTTAAGCGAGCAGTTATCTCCATATTCAAACCCACAGTGAAGCTGTCAACAAAGCTGGGGTGTTGAAACCACAATGAACTTTCGGTTATAGGCAACTGCTCTCTTCCTGCCTTTACGTATGAGTTAAAATAGCCCAATGACATGTCATAGTAAAAGAAGTGAAAGCCTGTATTATGATTGGTCTGCTGCAAACTTGTTCTGCAAGAAAGCAAATATGTTTTTGGACAAGGAGGAGCACATGGCTCCTTCCCACTCTTGTGTCTACTTAATCTGATGTAACCAAATCTTTGAGTGCACTCTTACATAGACTTTTGTGTGTATGACAGTCCACCTCTTGCAAGATTAAATAAAGTACTTACAGTGAAACCTTTCTTTGCTGGACTTCTGATTTTCTCTCTCTTACACAAGTTAAGGAAATTTCCACAACACACACCAATCCAAGAGGCATGCAAAAAAAAAAAAAAACTGCAGGAAATTTCTAATTGAGGTGTATAATAATTGTTAGGTTCCTGAAATTACATAAACACCAGTGCAAACAGTGACAGACTGTAAAGACGGATCTCACTGCTCTGAGATAAACTTACAACTATACTCTAACCCATTGGTTCCTTACTTTTTCCAACTGGGCCACAAAATATCTCAGAAACTGTTCACGGCCAACATCTAAACCTATAGTATGGAGGCCAAATAATACAATCTACATAATAATACAGGGCTTATTCTTATTTGAATTGTAATGATGAAGCATTCATTCCTGAACTGAAAGCATAAAAAGCCTTTTTTTTTCCTTTTTTGTTTGAGCTCTTTCTGTTGCCAATCATTTTAATGCAGTTTAACACAGGGCAGAGGCGGAGTACCCTGGGCAGGATGTCAGTCTATCACAGGGCTGACATACAGAGACAAAGAACTTAACACACTCTGAATCACACCTATGCACACTTTAGAGTCGCCAGTCAACCAGAACATAACTGTCCTTGGACTGTGGGAGGAAGCTGGAGTACACAAAGTAAACCCATGTGCACACCAGGGTGGGAAATTAGCACTTGCCACTGGCAGGTGGCAATGCTGATCAGCCCTCGAGCCAGCAAGTTAAAATTTGACACAGGCCTTTGAGTTAGAGAACATTCAATTGAGTTGAGACTGAGAGGGCGTCTGTGAGGTCGCTTATCCACCACAGAGTTTTTTACAAGTTGAAGAAGAAAACTGTAGCGTGCATATTCAGTAGTGGTCGGTCGACATGAACTGAGCCGAGCAGAAATGTGGAGTTACCCTTAACTCTCAAGGCAGCTTAAAAATGAAGTTACACTTTTTATCCTTAGGTCCCTCTCATAAAAGTGTCATTTTTTTTTCACTTTCACCGCATCAAATTTTTTCAACAACTTCAGACGTAACCATAGGTATAAGTTTTTCATTACTTTTAAGAAGAGATGTAACAGAGCCCATTTGGCCTTTGATGATGATGATTAGAATTTCACACGCGCGTGCACACACACACACAAAATATATTCTTCACCACATTAACACCACTCTTATATCAATCCCAACACACCAATACTATTTTCATGGTGTTCATCTTTTTTACTGCCATGCATTTTGCAAGGTCAGTGAACCAATGCTGTGTCTCAATTCGAATACTCCCATGAGTACACTGTCATGTAGTATACTATGTACACTATGTACTAACGCCTTACATCCTTTTTTTTCTTTTCTTTTTTTTTGCTTGTGTGCGCCACCGGCACAATGCGAGGTGGAGATTACACCACCGCCGCATCAGCTGGCTCCTCTTGCTGGCAGAAAACATTAGCCTACTGATATGTTTATGTACATATTATGCGCCACTACTTACCAACGAAATGTGCATCGTATACATTGTATACATGACATATTTGTGAATTGAGACACCCTCCATCAGCGCCATGATCCGTTTACGCAGTGGTTTTGCTCCAACTGACAGCGCTCACCCTACAAGATAACGTAATAACAGCCATAATGGCATAATGGGGGGAGGGGGTTGTACCAATGTCCTGCTCCAGCTCAGCATGGTATGACTAAAAAAAAAATCAACAGCAGTACCCTGATGATTTTGTGGAGGTGAGCAACTTTGCACGCGTACTGAGAAAATAAAACCTTGGTAAAAAAAAGAAAGATCCACTGACACAGCAAAGTGAGAAAGGATATACATAATAAAGAATTTAAAAAAATTCCATACAGCATGCAAACTCAGTCCCAGGGTTCAAACTCAGAACCTTCTTGCTGTGATTTGCAGATGACCCACCTGTAATGACCTTGCAGAGCACAAGTAGGTCACAGTCCACAGATTGGGAACCACAGTTCCAAACTTTTTCATTAACACTGAACATAATCTGGATGTTCTCTGTGTCTGATAATGGTACTTGATTCAACAGTTTCTAATCAGGACTGTTTGCGAGTCGGTCACTTCAGCAACTCTTTCACAAACCCCATCCCCCAGCCCCCTCCCACAGGCCGCTGTCCTTTCTCCCTTCCTCTGTACTCCAACACATCAACACTGACCAGCATTGTGTCTCTCTTTATATCGGATAACAGTGCAAGGTAATGTGCGCAGATTGAACAAGAGTAAGATTTCTCCCCCAGAAGAGGAGGCTTTTTGTCTTCTTTCTTAATCTTTCTCCGCGCGTCATGCCCCAGCCTTCTTGGCTTACTTTATTTGTCATGCAGACGTACGGTGGAGGAGAATGGTGGAGCCTTTCTTTGACTCTCCCTCAAGTCAAACATACACAGGTTGTGTTTGTGTGTGTGTGTGTGTGTGTGTTGGGGGGAGGGGGGTGAACTTGCCGTACCAAACTGCACTTGATTCCTCTTTGGTTTGCAGCGATGATATCATGTCTATCGATGAAGTTTCAGGAAACTCACCCATGGCAGCAAACTCTACGAGATACTCCACAGGGGAATATCCTTTGCTGAACAAAGGAGAAAAAAAAAGTGTGTTGTGTTTCTGTCGGTACTTTTAAAGATTGAATCAACGTCAAGAAAAAAAAGATATTCTTTCTTTACTTCCTATGCCAGGAAAGTTGAAGCTACCTGAGGGGAAGCAAATACAATCACGTCCACCTTTGTCCTACATGGAGCTGCCTTTTGTTTCTCTTGAACCGTGCCATTTTCCACTGAACATAAACCTTAACTTTACCTGAATGTGCATTGAAACACACTTGGGACTGGTGATGCTGTAACATAAGTCTACACCCTTTGGTTATGAACACCATGCTTATCTTTTAACTTTTAGTTGACACTGCTGGAGTTGAAAGTCACAAAGTTTTAAATACCCTTTGAGTTGACTAAGGAAGCACAGCCACGTCAGTGTTACTGTTATCTTTGAGAGAGCTGAGTGTTGCATTTTAATGAACAATCTTTTACAGCCTATGCGAACATAACATTGAATACAGATGGCTGCTCTTGCTTCTGTTTTAGATACTGTACATCATTCTGTACACTCAAATTAGTGCATAATCCAACCTCAGCGGCCTGTGCCCAGGAGTGACAGGAGTGACATTTTCAGTCCTGTTCCAAACTGTCATTTACTCCTGGGTGAAGAGGGCACAGAAGGTCAAACTGCCACTACTATTAGATTCAAAGTGCCAGTTTGAAGGAAACAATACCTGCTACATGCTGAGTGCCACTAGTTAAAGGTGATATATGGGAGCCGTTTTAACTTAGATATGAGGAACTTGTAGTTCCCTCCCTGGAACAAGGTGATCCAGATGATCACTCAAGCTTTTCGGGCATGCTGGGAAAGGCAGCACCTGCAGATCAGACCTTCAGTGGGGGCAAGTATGAACAGAGCCAAGTCAGATTCAGAAAGCCTCTCCTATCAGCATGATGACCCTTAGTATCAGGGACTAAGGGCCAACCCCAAGACTTCATAGACCTTAGGCTTCCTCAGTGCCAGCGAGGGTATCCTGTTTGTTGGATGTCCTATTTGGTGTTGGGTCACTCAGCCGCCCCGTAGTTGTTACACTATTTGGGAATGAAACAGCGATATCCCCTTTGGCAGTGTTTTAGCGTTGTTTCTTGAGGAGCAGGAAGGCTGGGTTTCCCACATGGACATTACTACGCTACTGAAGAAGTGTGTGAACACAGGAGGTGAAACACTGAAGGATGTCATTGCTCAGCATGGGACACATTTTTTCCGGTCAGTGTGGGAGCAACCTTGGAAAGGCTTCACTGGCGTTGCAGTGGTCATGTGAATTTTAAAAGGCCATGAGCTAGCGGTGCGTATGGTGCATGAAGTAATGCATTTTTGGTTCTTGCTCAATGCCACAATACACTGTTGCACAGGTGGGAAAAAATATCAGATATACTGCATTTACATCTTTGAGCAGGTTTCAGAAGAACCCTCTGCTGCCTACAAGCAGCCATTAAGTGCAAACCAGCAGTCAGTAATAGAAAAATTTAATTAAATTTCAATTTGTTATTTCATGTTTCCTCCATGATTCCTGGAGCCATTTAAAAGAGATAAATTAAAATTGTACAGTTGGTGAAAAGAGGGAAATTTAAGTCCCCGCTCAACTAACATCTTGTTGGACCCACCCATCACTTCTATTCTCATGTCATCAAGCCAGTTAATAATGCAATACAGTATGCCAGGAAAAGACTGTGAGAGTACTCAGTCATTTGAATGATCTCACTGCAAGCCATTTGCTCAAATTTGGTACAAAAATTCACCTAATGTAGCCTACACATCAAACTGCTGATTTCATGATGTTACTACACATTAATAGATTTGTCTGTAACTAGGAAGATATCTCTATTTTATCAAACAGCAGAATTACAAGATCAAACCATCTCCTAATCAAAACATAAAATAGGCATTTATTTTCATGAAACAATGTATTGTGTATTTGGCATATGTATTTATTTCAGTCAAACAGACTTTCATTGCCATGCAAAAAATAAGACAGGAAAAATGAGAGATATGAGAGTCCCTGGTGATTAGACCTCATCATAATGTCATACAGTATTTGAAACATGGGTGAGGCAGTGCAACACTTACATACGTTTACATACATAGATTATCCTTTCACAAATATATATTTTCACTCTCGTATTTGTACATTTTCACTCACACATATAAATATATATACTATATTGCACACATTCATACACTTTACTCATTGCATTTACGTATACATTTAATACTATAAGTAATATACAGTGGCATGCAAAAGTTTGGGCACCACTGGTCAATATTTATTTTTAATTTAGGACAACTTGAAATAATTGGTTTGCTTCACCCTCAGACATTAGTTTACATAAAGTTAAACATTTCAGGTTCAAAAGAATTATTTACATTGCGTCAACGCTAGAGCATTAGGTGTAACAGATTAAAGTTGGGCCAATGTTTCATTTTTTTCAGTGTGGGAGATGCTTAAAGGACTATGGACCGGATCAAGATCAGGTTCTTTGTGCCTTCTAAAAAGGTGTAGTGCTTCCCAAACAATAAGCCGAGGATCATGGCTGGTAAAGGCCCTCCTGAAAGAAAAGAGAAGGTTTTTCAAAACAGGAGATAGTGAGGGAGCCGAGGCTATGCAAAAAGAACTTAAGAAGGAGCTGAGCGTAGTGAAGGAAAAATACAAAGAGAGACTGGAGGCAGGACTGGTGGCCCATAACTCCAAGGAGGTGTGTGTGTGTATGTGTGTGTGTGTGTGGGGGGGGGGCTCCTGCCCCTCTATAATCATGTGCATGTCCATGGACATGGCGTAGGTGCCATACCTGCTCAAATGCATATATGGTCTGTTTTGGCTCTTGATAGTAAAGTTAAATGATGAGGCTGGCAATTTTCAACAACAAATGTGCAGAGCTAAACCAACAATAAACAAATTTCTATATAGAAGTATGGGACCTGTATTCAAAGCCAGATTTATCTTATTCTCCTATGCTGAGCTCTGTTGTAGTCAGGGTTAGATTTTAAATGTAAGATATATCATAATGTGAATCTATGGCATGTGTGAATGAAATCTATGTAAGAGTTATGTATGTGTGTAAATGTAAGTGGGAGTAAAAATGTGTATATATTTACAAGTAAAGTGTATATATCTGTCTGAGAAGTATGTGTGTGAGAGGGCCAGAATGATATACGCCTTGTACAGCTCCTCATGCTGATGAGCTTGACCTGATTGTGGATATGAAGACTGGAGGTGGATGGGGTGGAGGAGTGTTTCAGCAGTGCACATTGAGATGACAGCTGACAGCAGAGGAGAGGAGCTGTTATAGTTTGACAGCAACAATGTGACTGAAATTGTGGTGAAACCTGATTGGTTACCAAAAACCCCTCAGAGGGTTTCCATGACTACAGTCATGGCACTATGCTTGGATAGACAACAAAAGCATTCACTACTACATAGAGTGCTGGCCGCCAAAATCAACTGAGGGCATATTTTCTTGTTAACGGTTAGTTACTCAAAGTGCATGTTGATATCTTAAAATTGGCTTTAGTAAAAGTTAAGAGATATCTGTGAATGTTCTCATTCATCCAGGTCATTGTTATCTCTGGGCAACAAATTGAATCGAAGGCAACTGGACTTGTATTTGTCTAGGAAGATGTTTCAACTCTTATCCAAGGCTTCATCAGTTGGCAATGCATCGGTCTGACTAGTCGTTACTAGTCTGACAAACAGTGGAGTAAGAACCAGGTATTTAACCTCTGTGGGGTTAAATACCTTTTACTTTGTTCACAAAGTACTTTTGGGTGTGTTCACCAAGGTACCTGTGTAATGTGGAGGTTCACTCGACCACTGTTGGAGTCATGTGAGACCTCTAGTGAACGACAGTCGTTGGGTTCACGTGGGACCCTGGTGAATGACAGTTGTTAAGAGTCCTGTGAGTTTCAGTTGTTAATTCTCCTGGGTATTGATGAAAGGGCAGCATTGTAAATAGAGGGTAGATGGTGTCGCAGACACATCTATTTACAATGCTGCCCTTCCTCCATCTCTATATGGACTCCCCAGGATCCATAAAGAAGGGGTCCCGCTCAGACCCATTGTGAGCAGCATAAACTCAGTGACCTATAATATTGCTAAGTATGTAGCCAACATCTTAGCCCGTTTGGTTGGTAATACACCACATCGCATCCAGAACTCTTTGGACTTTGAAGTCAAAGGTTTAAAAGTAGAACAGGATGAAACTATGGTTTCTTATGACGTGACCTCCTTATTCACTTGCATCCCAACCATGGAAGCAGTAGAAACTGTGAGGCATCATCTACAACAAGACAACACCTTACATGACAGAAAAAACCTCACCCCAGACCAGATCTGCCAATTACTGGATTTATGCGTGAACACCACATATTTCCAGTTCAACAGTAATTTTTACAGACAAAAGCATGGCTGTGCCATGGCCTCGCCAGTATCCTCCCATTGTGGCCAATTTGTACATGGAAATGGTAGCGCACAAGGCCCTAAAATCTTACAAAGGAATGCCACTAAGCCATTGGTTCAGATATGTGGATGACACATGGGTCAAAATCAAAAGCAAAAAGAATATATTCATCCCATATGTGTCTGGGGTATCAGAGAAACACAGGAGGATATTTACCAAACATCAATTCCCTGTATGTTTCAAACCCAGTAACACTCTCAGACAAAAACTGGTATACTCAAAGGACAGGGCACCACACGCAAAAAAGCCACCTGATATATGCTGTCCAATGCAGTGAAGAATGCAAGGACGTATAGATTGGTGAAACTAAACAACCTTTAAGCAAATGCATGGCCCAACACCGAAGAGCCAACTCCTCTGGTCCAGTTTCAGCTGTCTATTTACACCTAAAGGAAAAGGCATACTCCTTTGTGGATAGCAATGTTAATATTTTGGACGGAGAGGACGGATGGTTCGAAAGAGGAGTCTTTCGAGGCGAAAAGGCTTCCTGGACAAATACAAGTCCAGTTGCCTTTAATTCATTTTGTTGCCCAGTTTAGAGATAGTAAATCATCTAATATGAAATGGCAGAGTTGGACTGCCCCGTGGGGAACCAGTTGATAAAGAAAAGAAAGAGAGATTGAGTGGCTATAGCAGAGTCCAAGATATTTTTTTGGGGGGGTATTAGGGCAGATTTTCTACTTGAAAACTTGTGGTTTTAGCTCAGAAATCCAACACTCGCACAGCACAGAGATTATATTTTGATGAAATTTACTGTCTTCTTTCTAAACTTATTTGAACTAAATTTTTTTTTTTCAAACTTAAATTACGTATGACATGCAAATATCAGTGCAAGTGAATCATGAAATTGAAAAGTCTTCCTGTATAAAGGAACAAAAAGCAGACAATTAACAGACAGATAAAGCAGACGGACACCTGTATTGACAGGTTATAAAGATGAATGTGTTTCTCACCACCAAGGTTTAAACTATTATGAGTTTATATTGAATAGATGCTGCACCTTGTGTTAAAAAAAAGCAATGTTAAGACAAGAAACACTGGTTTGGAGCTTTCACAATAAAGGACCTGATGTACAGAACTGTTGGGCTGTAACAGCCTTTACAGCTTTCGTTCAAAGTCAAGTGCAGTTGTCTATACGTACACATACACACACATTCCACAGTGCCACCTTGGCATGAGTCGTAATTAAACTCCATTCCTTCCTTGTACAATGCATTGCTGTCAGAGCTGACAGTTTTATAGAACCACAAGTTCTCAAGCCAACTTTTTTCATCACATTGAAGCCTGACTACAATTACGATAATGAGCGGTGAGAAAACACAGTTTCTGTCCTTGATGAACTGAGCATGGTTTTTCCCACAAAAAACTGTGCAGGTAAACTTCTGGTTTAAGAAATCTGCTTGTACTGTGTGTGACACCTTCTACAGAAAACACAAGGTTTGATCGTTCATGCGCTGCCATCTTGATACTGTACAACAGTTCAACAGTACATTTAACACACAACTATTGCTTTCATCAACATTGTCCATGTACAAAGTGTTAATTTTAAATTGATACATTATCTAATGATAAACATTTGGTATTGTCCTGCTTTCTGTCAATAGTAAATTAGGGCTGTATCTCTAAATCTAATCGTCAACATGCCAGAGAAATCTTCGCTGCCTGCAAATATGTCATTGCTTTCTGGAATTAATCATCTGCACAGGACATAAGCTGCTTGTTGCAAAATAAACATTTACTGTCAGTTGAGTGATTTCATGTGGTGTTTAGTGAAGCATTTAGGTAATCCGGGTAAGGTGACTGCCAGTTTATAAGTGAAATGTCATGTGACATATTTCATACTCAGTGTGATTATCCCGGCCCACTTGGACTGCATGCTGGATGTGTTCAGGCTGCATAGAAAATTGCTGCAGTGGTTTATTGCAAGAAAGGCAATAAAAGATAACACAAAACGCAATGAAAAAGACAAATTAACAGGGCCCTGTTTCAGAAAGCAGGGTTACCAAACTTTGAGTTCAAATCTGAGCTCTGGGTTGACTAACCCTGAACTGTCAAACTCAGAGTTTTGGGTTTCAGAACAGGCGATAACAGTTAGTTCAATCAACTCTGAGTTTGACAGTTCAGGGTTAGTCAACCCAGAGCTCAGA
>OMNW01009448.1:0-45802 GCA_900303245.1 Selene dorsalis
GCGCTTTCAGCTTATCCACTCCTGAACACACACATCTCTACACATCATAGGGCTGTGAACAGCACACTTTTGAGTAATTTCAGTACAACATCGTGAAAATGAGAAAAGATTAGGCCTTGATGATTCTCTCTTTTTTTTTAAAAAACCTGTTTAGTCCATGAAATTTTCAGTCCAAAAAAGCGTTAAAATCAAACCATCAGAATTTATTATATTTCTGTTACTGTCTGACAAACACATGTATTGTATTCATGTGTCACAGTGAAAAGAGAAGCAGACAATTTCTACATTTGAGAGGAAACAGAAAAAGCAATTACTTGGTATTTTTTATTGACAACTGACTTGATTGTTAAATTTAATTGCAGTGTTGATTCATATCAAGCAGAGCGTTTTTGTCCTGTGTAATCTACCACGGTCTATGATATCTTCTATTTTTGGGGCTTTTTTTTTTAATCCTATTTATACATTTTTATTTTATTGTGTTTCTTTTATATCCTTGGTAAAGCAATTTGAGCCGTCTTATTTTTGAGAGACATGACATAAATAAATGTGCCTTTGTTGTAATTATTATCCTAATTTTCAGCTGCTCAACACAATCTGTGACCTTGACTTTTTTCCTTGAGTCCATAAATACAAATATTTCAGTCTTTAGGGTAAAAATCAGACACTGCTGTCACCACATATACGTAAAAGTAAGAAAATCATGCTGATGTTCCTCTGAGGTATGACAAAAATCCTTCCTGGAAAAAAGCCAAGACTCTTGGTATCTTTTCACATCATGTCTCACACTATCAAAAGATATCCATCAAGAAACTGGGAAAAACTCACAAAGGCCTGGCAGAGTGCCTGTAATTTAAGACACAGGGACTTTTATTATAGTCACTTGTGAGACTAACATACAGCATGCGGTTTGCTTCAGGTGCCTAAATACAGTGTATTTCTATTCTAATTAGTCTCGAGCATTTCTCAGTTCACCATATGTAGCTTTGTTTACGATGAGGACATTACATTATACAACGTTTGCTGTGGTGAGCCTGTTGCTTGGGATTTAACCAAAAAACGCTGATATATGGAGATCAAAGCCTAACATTAGACTGACAGTGTCTCTCTCTTTCATTACAGTGCACAAGAAAAGAGGGGGCGTGTTGTTTAGTTTCCAGCTCTGCGCACAGATTTCCAGTCTAATTGACAGCTCACTCTGAGTCAGACACTGTCCAGCACGAACAAACTGAATCAAACTGTGTGTAAATGAATGAGTCACTGTGAGGCTCACAAACATCTGATTCACTACAGTCCTCTTTCTCACAAATATCGATATAACCTCTCGCATGTTCCGGCACCTGATGTCTCAAACCTGATCTGTATTCATCTCCCTTGCTGTGAAGCTGGCAGAAGAACGTCAGCACCAAGATGCCAGTCAAGTGACAGATGTCTCCATTAAAGTGACACGTGGGATGAAATATGATCACGCTTCGAGGTTAATTAAGACATTCTCAATTAATGAGCCTGAACTCCTCCATGTAATCTAATTTAGATCATGTTTAAATAGACAACACGACTGCGTAATTATATTTTCCTCCCAACTTTCAATACATTGTGCAGTATACTTGGAATATTTAGCACAGTCCTGCTGGTTTGGATCATTTCGGCTGTCTTATTTATTCTTTCTAGGTTAATAATATGAAGTGACAATGCCATTAACAATTTCTCTTAATTTTCTATTGCTCTATTCACTGTAAGACCTCGATTAGTAATTATTTTCATCCCATCAGTACATCATGATGCAATTATTCTCTCTCAGTGACTCACATTTTAGAGGATGGAGACAACAAATTTCTACCATCTGTATTTACATATGCACTTAAATGATTAACCAGTAATTAAAATTGTTGCCAATTAACTTTCTGCAGGTTGACTAACCACAGGAAACTGCTGCAGTTACTTAGAGCTGCATTACTGTGGCTCCAATTGATTGATAAGTCATTAACTAGTCATTTGGTGTATGTGTCTATATTGTTTTATGTACAGTAATATAAGATAAAGTAGGCTACAAAAGACTGTGACTTCCATGGTGTTAGTAATTAATAGTAAAGCTGTACAGTTGATAATCCATTTGTTGATTTTTCACGTGACTCTAAAACAAACACATTGAAAACATGTTCATGTCATGGTGTCAACAAGACTTTTTCCATCAAAATAAAACAGTGATTAATGATCACAGCCTCACCTTGATACGGAGGGACTGATGGATGTCGGCAGCTAGCTGTCCTTTCCACCATTGCAACTCCCTCTCCATTTTTCCCATCCAGAGGGGACTTCAAGAATCAAGTTTTACCTGCAGAGACACGTGTCCAAAACAAGACAAAGTTCAAACTCTTCATGAGGGTGGCATGGTGGATACACAAAGATGCGCAGAAATAGAAAATGTATAGCGTTCAACACAACATCACGTTTAACTAAATTTCATCTATTAATGTGCTCATTTAAAACTAATTTTAAAATTGTTTAACTTTAGGCTTATATTAATATAGTCGAGTAGAGCAGGGCTGTTGTTAAAAAGGGACCATTTCAGAGAAATCTGATGGTTTTGATAAAGTTTGTGAACATCTTGCTAATCACACAGCACAGGTCTCTCTGGCTGCATAGGCCATTTTCTCTGCTCGGGAATTTAAATGGCTCAGTTAAATGCCCGCTCGACCACGCTATAGGTCAAATGAATACAGGAAGCCTTTCTCTGGTGCCACTTTAGCTCTAGGTTACATGTTCACCGAAAAGATAAATCACTAACAATCCCTACACTTTGGTTATCACCTTGAACGCGTCCGCACCACGAGACAGCGGCCAAACAGTGGGGCTATACAAGTTAACTGTCCACCGAGCTCACCAACAGCCGCCTGCCTCGTTTAAAAACAATAACGGCACACCGGGATAAAGACACACATCTCCGCACAAAAACAGCCCGCTCCTCCGACAGGACAGTAGCTACCCGGCTAAACTTTTTATCTCGGTGGTTATTACATGTGCCACTCACCGCTCCGACGGGAATGCCCCCCAGACCCCTTTGTCTCAGTCCGACATCCTGAATGAGAGGACAACTCTTCGGCTCAACTTTCACAAACGCCTCTTTTTTTCGGCCAAAACGCAGAGTTCAAATCCGCTGACAAGTTCGACAAACAGCTGCCACCGCCAAATCCCGGCACCGAGCGTTTGGTCGAGCCGTTTCCCCCAAACTGTTGACACTTTTTTCCGAGAGTCTTCGCTCTGCCGTTTCCTCTCCGGTGGCTCCGCGGTAACAAAGTCGCCTCCTCGGCTGCACCAGCTGCTGCTGCTGCTGCGGTGCGAGGCTCGTGCGCCCGACGTGAAGGGCCCTCCTCCAGCCTGGGAGTTGTAGTCCTTCAGCGGTCAGTAGCAGAACTACAAACACCCTTGCTTGTGCGAAACACAAGCCTTTTATTTGTACAGGCTATGTGTGAATTAACTTCTATTTTCTTTATTCCATCATTTTATTGATACGGTTTTTATCTTCTTTTTTTAAATAGATCACTTGGTAATTAGCTAGGATAATTTAGCTTGGCCTATAAATTAATATAATATCCTATAATAATAGCCCTGAAGCCTGTAGGCTACACCAAAAAGTTTAAATGACTCTGTTGCCAAGGACCACCATGTACATGGATATATATATAAGAAAAAAAATATCCGTCAGTTAAAACGCCACCTCCTCTTGGTGACCCCATTTTTTCTAAACAGGCCTTAAAATGATGCAAAGACGAAAAAAATACTGTAGAAAGCTCGATGAGCAGAATAAAACACTTAAAAGGAAATAAAAAATATTCAGCTGTTACAAATTACTGAAAAAAGACAATGTTCTCTGTCTTATTCCATGTAAATCTACCATATCCAAAATCAATACCCACTGTGACATTTTAATTTAGCTGCATGATGGATATGCAGAATTTGAGACTAGACTGTTTGTATGACCTTGATTAAGTGGCATATAAAAGTAGTTGTGAGGCAGTCTTGGTCATGGAGCTTCCTTACCAGTGCAATGAAAAAAAGTTTCCAAATGATGAAATAAGTCAGATAACACAAACAGGACAACAACTCAAGAGATACGGTACATAAATTAGCTATCTCGATGTCTACTCTTTATACATTGGCCTCTTACCGATTTTAAAAGCATCTGATAAAATAACATTAACTAGGCTATTTCTAGTTATGCAGGAAATCCTCTCACTCAACTACACAAATGTTCACCTCATCCCTGTATGTCAAAAAGGCCAAATATGTAAATCGCAGAATCCTAAACTGTATTAATGAATCAAAGTAATTGAAAATAATTCAACTACATCTTGGACAATTTTTTTGACAAATTTTATCAGAAAGTAAATAACAAAGAATAGTTAAGTGGTTTCCCAAATGTAGTTGAATTACTTCCTCACTTGTGCGCCCCCTGGTGTCAGAACCTCTTCAACAACTGAAGCCTTCCACTGTGGTGCTGGAGTGATCATTTCATAGCATTTTAATAAGAGTTCAAATCAGTTATAAAATCAAAACAAGGGTATTTCAGTCATCTTGGGCGTTTGCTTTTCTATCAGCTTCACTGAGAAACTCCTGGTCTGCATAGATGAGGAAGCCAGTGAATGTGCTGTCTGTCCAGAATGGGTCAAAGAAGAGTCCATTTTGTTCAGAGTAGAAGATCTGCAGCCAGACCTGGTCTCCCTGCTTCAAGTGAAGAACTGTAGAACCAGACGCCACATCATTGTTCCCTGTGTTTGCATCAAATGTCTTGATCTTGTACTGTCCATTGTGCACCAGCCCAATGGCCAGGTGCTTATTTGCAAGAGTGATATCATAGGTGAAATAATAGACTCCTGGTATCACACAGGCAAACTTCCCACTGCTGGCATTATAGTGATTCCCCTCATTTAACAGGATCCGGCTGAAGCGGATGGGCATTCGCTCTTTAGGGTAACTCTTAGTCACCGCCACAGAGAAGGCTGAGCGGGCTGCAGTGCCACAGTTGCAGCGTCCAGGAGCCCCTTCCTCACCCGTGTCACCCAGCTCCCCCTTCGGTCCCCGTTTCCCAGCCACCCCTGGTGTTCCACGTTTCCCCTTCAGTCCCCGTGGTCCAGCCTTGCCGATAACTCCTGTCCGGCCTTTCACCCCTGGTTTTCCTGGGTTGCCAGTCCTCCCTGGGTCACCTGACATCAGTGAGAAAATGATGGCAGTGATCAACTCAGACATGCTTTACTGATCACAAATATTAAGTACAAGAAGTTATAAGATTATAAGAGAATTCCTAAATCAATTTGATGTGATAAGAAGCTGTGCCTATCATAAAAAGTTCATTTGTGTCCTAACAACAACATAACAGCTGGTTGTCAGTAAAGACCAGAGGTCATGAAAGAGTCTCTATCTATTAGTCTTGGTTAATAAGACTCTTATGTACAAGTGTACAAGGGTGGAACTGCCTCAAGCATTATGATAGATAACCGTCAATAGATATACACCTTGATCTCCCTTTTCACCCTTCTCCCCATCCTTTCCATCTGGCCCATCCTTCCCTGGAGGCCCCATAGGTCCCATGGCCCCTGGTGCTCCAGGAACTCCTGGGTTCCCTGCAGGCCCCTCTGGACCTGGCACGCTGCAGACAAGCTGGGAGGAGTGGATGGTGATGTTGCGCCCTTTCTTGGATGAGGAATTTGTTGACTGGGAGACGACAACTGACAGCAAACACAATATCACGCACGCCTGGACCATGTTGGTCACTGCAGAGTCACAGGAGGAAAAGGAAAAATTATTGTTTACAACAATAAATTTGATTTGGGTTGTTTTGTATACCAGTCTCAATCACATAATGCAAAAACACTGTACATGCATACAATCTACAGCTGTTGTCTGATCAAAAACATGTACGCAGTTAGCATTGTGTAATGTTTTTTAGGTTCAGACTAAACCCTGCAAAGAAATATGACGCTAGAATTGTGCAGAAGATAAACAGAAGAAAACACTTCAGCCGACAGTTGTGGGCTGAGGATTGTGCATCAGATATTTTAAAAACGTAGATAAACAACTCACCAGAGGAGAAATTATGACCCACTGACATTTTTCACCTTTATCCAAGTCCTTCTTTGTCTGTGATCGCACACTGTCCTACATGATTTTCCAATAATCGAGTGAGATAGCATTCTCCAAGAGACGTGCTGCAGAGAAATGTGCAGCACAGTGAATCACAGTCCATAACATCCGCCCTGTTTAACCAAGTACGCTGCCAAAAAATGCTTTCACCATGATGTCATATTCAAGTCAGTGCAACAGTATTGTACAGCTAAAGTGGTGACGCTTCATTTGTTCACAAACTCCAAGGGGGACACGGGATATTATTATGAATAATACGATCATGATGAAGTTACAGTTTTGTGTTTTAAAATAATCCCACACAGATTTTAAAGCTGTAAAACTGGTCTACAGCATTGTACAAATACGATTAATAGCCTACCAGATGTGCTTGTGTTTACTGCTGTGATGAGAGCAATAAAAGTGTTCCAGCTTTTGGGCGAGGTAGTGTCTTGTCTTTAACCATCTATTGCCATCTACTACTTTTAACTGGAAACACATGAGGACAAATTAGTTTAAGTTGTTTTTGTGTTGCATATTTCTATGTGACATTAACACAAGAAGACAAATGATCACACAAAAATGTTTGCATTAGTAAATACCTGAACTGCACATCCAGTATGTTAAACTTCAACAATGAAACAAAGAAAAAATTTAAATGGTGTGTGTGATGTATGAGAGCATAACTGGTTTGAATCATTGATGAATATACAGCTTACACACACAAATGTGAAACTGCACATATTAGCATATTCACATAGTATTTAGGATAGGAAGTAGATGTCTCCCAAAATCCCTCTCACAAGGCACTTCAGTATTTTCAGGGAAAACTCTATCAGACTAATTATAACTCAAAGCAGAGTGTTTTTAATTTTGTAAAACATGTCTGGAGGGCGTCTCTAACCGTCAGGGAAAACAGGCTGAAAATTAACTGCTGGCAAACACTGCCACAATTATAGTGGTGTTGATAAGTGTGCGTCGTTGTCATATTAAAAATTGAAAACTTATTAAACCACACACTGTAGTCAAGAGTAATGTTTTATTTATAAAAACATATTGATCCTACTAGAAGTAGTTCCTATAATTACTGTAAAGACACTCCATTTTCTATTCAACTGAAATTAGTTTTTTAAAAAAAGGGATATTTTCATTTTTACAGATTTATCAGTGGAATTGTGTAAATACAAACAAAAGAACCCATTATTATTGTGCTATGGTAATTTAACCTTGAAAACAAAAAGGCCGCAACATGAAATAAACACAATACTGTACAAGGTTTCTGTAGCATTTACATCAAACTGTAAGTTTATAGGGGATGAAGTTGATGTTTGAGATTGTTTTTCACTGAGCATCTGCTCTAGTAGCGTCCGTGGGGAGAGTTTGAGGGAGTCAGCAGGGATAGATGGGGTGAGGTCACTGTCCCAGAAAGGACGCCATGGGATCATCTGGGCGGCAGCGCTTCATGCGGAAGGCCTCCATCTCTTCCTCGGTGGGTGCCTTCACTTCCTGCAGGCTGTTGTACGGCCTCTTCCTCTCGTCCAGCTGCATGATAGTTTCTATGTGCTTCACTCGTTTGTCCTCTGCTTCAAGGGCCTGGGAGGAAGACATTGGTTAAAGGTCAGTAACAGAAATGAGCCAAAACAGAGATACTGACAACTGAATGCCATCTCATTTTGCAATTTAAAAACACAAGCGTATTTTTACCTTCTTCAGCTTCTCCTTCTTCTTCTCTTCATCCTCTGAGTCACTGCTGTCAGAGCCACGTTTCTTATTCTTTTTGCTCTTCTTTTTCTTCTTCTTCTCTTTCATCATCTTATCTCGATGCATCTGGTGATTACAAACATTGACATAACACACAATGAGATCTAAGACACCAATATCTGTTTTTAGCAGTACCCTCTTTGGTGTCCCTTACCTCCAGCAGAGATTTTGGCTCTTCTTCCTCCAGGGGTTCAGCGAGTCCCTCTTCAAATGGAACACACTCTGAGTTGTTCTGCAGGTTATTGAAAACAAAGAAGTTATAAAACATAATAGAAAAAAAACATACTGTATATACTATGTGTATCAATCCTTTTTACATTATCACATGTACTCACTATTCCAATTCCAGCCTCTCCTGTGCAGTAACTCTGTTTGACCATGGAGCGACAACACTTGTATCCCCAGCAGCCATCTTTCCAGTAAGAACCCCAAACACACTACAAAAACACAACATTTAGTTAACAGTACATAGTGAACAAAATTAGCAAAATTGGCAACAACCATTGTCTTTCCCACCGCCCTTACAGTGTGGTTGTTGATGAGCACGTCCTCCTCATACTTGGAGCGGGCGACGGCTTTCTCAAGCCCTTTGAGTACAGCGCCGTGACGAGAGTACTCCACATAATCCTCTGTCTGGGCCAACAGCAGCTCCCGCGGTGGAGCATCTAAGTGCTCTTGACCTCCATACTGAGTGTTACAAACAAAGTCAGTGTCATCAGCCAGTATGAATATTATTAGGCCCCTATACATCATTTTAGCATGAAAGTACCATATTCAGATGGTGTTCTTTGGTTGTTGGTTCAAAACAGTAACAGATAGATTGCAATGATTTATACCCACTAATATTTACAGCTGACTTAGATGTGACATATTCTGATAACATACTGAACACAAATGTTATCAGATCCTTGCTGTAACATACAATTATCCCACTTGACTTATGTCATAGAGTGTAGACAACTTTTATTCCTAGTGTCCTGTTTAAACACGCAAAACATGTCACCTTCTCCAAGATGCTCTCCCGCTGTTCTTCTTTGAAGTCCTCCTTCTTGACCTTGAAGGATTTGTGGAGCAGCTCCAGCTTGGTGGGATCGGCCTGCAGATGCACCTCTGAACCTCTCTCATAGGCCTCCCAAGCAAACACTGTCACAACATCAATTATAACAGGAAACTATTAATACATGCTGCCTTCCTGCTTGTGTTGTGAGCAAATGGGATTTGTTTGTCCTATCCTATTTTAACTAATCCTACTCGTGGCATGTCACAACACTTTATATCAGAGCAGCAGACCTGTTTTATTGGGAAATGTATTCTCATAATTTACTGTCATAATAACATTGAAATTATTTGATCTCTTATCTCATGATGTGGATACCTTGATACACACAATTTAAAGGTAATTACAGAATATAAGCATAATTAGTGGAAAAACTACTAACCAATGATGTCTGGAGGCTTTACCTTCTTCAAAATATGGTTATGAGTGTGTGCATAGTTAACTTTACTGTTCGTTGTGTGCTCTATTGTTTAGGGGCCATGTGACTAAAGCTCACAACATCCAAAATAGTTTGGGACATGTCCTCTTTTGTGGAAGAGTGGGGACATTTTGTGACTTACACTGTGTCTGAGCCATGGTGATCGTGTCCCCAGAATAGCGAGCAAAGTTGTCTCCAGCATACCCCACTCTGCCGATAAAAAAAAAAACACAACAGTTAAAAAATTATTTCAACATGGGCCCGTGAGAATCGAGTATCAAGTATCGAAATACAGTCGCAATGACGTACTCGTCGGGGTTCATGCCAGTGTTGGCGTATGGGTTCTCCCTCATAGCTCGAGTCTTTGGATCGTAGTAGGCAGAGTTTGGATCCAGATTCCTTAAGTACTGTAGTAGTGAGAGACAGATGGATTGGTTCATCTTACTGATCCCAATGACACTCACACATTTTATTTCATGCAGCAAATATTCTCGAGCAAGCACAGGGAGTAGGCCTGAACAGTCAAGTTGTCTCTTACTTTAGCGGTGTCTTCTCTGATACGCAGATTCCTGACAGTGATTCGTCTCTTGGAGTCGAAATTCTGACCTGGCATGTCAATGTCATCTGCATATTTATCTTCATCTTCATCCTCACTGTCATGTTCCCACTCCTAAAACAGAGGATTAAAAAATGCATTGCTGGTCGTCCAGACAACAGATTGTCTATAATCACAACATCTCAGGATAATCCATTACTTTTACAGTTTTGACATTACTGAGGACTTACAGTTTGGTCCAGTTTTCCAGAGGCCAACTCATCCTGAAGTTTCTGTGCCTTCAAAGTCCTCTTAGCCTGAGAGACAGAAGCAAATAGAAAGTCAGTTCCATTCAGTAGACTACAAATAGACAACACACTTTAAATGCAATGTTTTGAATGTGATAGCATCATTACACCTGATTTGAGCATTAGCTCTGATTTCATCTCTCCCTCAGTAAAGTTTGTTAGGCTTTGTAAGATTAAAGGATTTCTCAGTGTCAGTTATCAATCTGATTAATCAATATATCAATAAATATGTTCAGTGACAAGTTATTTTATGTAGCTTGTTTAAATTTGGTCCCAGTTCTTATGGTGCCATATAGGAGTGCAGCTGGAGGAGATCTGTGGCCTTAACATAGTTCTATGGTACCACCAAGGTCAACCACGCTGAATTTACCACAGGATTACTCACCAGGTCTACTTTGGCATACTCCTCCACGATGCGCTGGTGTTCCTCGGGGTCGTATCCATTCCAGCGATCCCGCTTCCCATCGTAGTCCAACGCAAGCTGAACCTGAGAATGTTCATCCGGAGCTATGCCTGTGCCTGTGAACTTCGCTCCAACTTTTCTGGGTCGCTGATGGGATCACAGTGAAGGTCAGAGGTTGTAACAGATTTAAGAGTTTATAGTTTAGTAATGTGCTGCAGAAGAAATAAGTAAAATATTATCTCTGCTGGAAGACAAGAGACTGTTTTATTCATTTTACCTCCAAGCAGTCTTTCTTCTTGTGTGTCGTGGCACCACAGTTTTCACAGGCTCCTTTACGAAATTTAGTAGCAACAGTACCCTGAGGAGCAACAACATGAAGCTATGAACTTCAGAGCTCATTTGTTACAGCAATAATTGAAAAACAAAACTTGAATATTCAGTCTCACCTCTTGCACACCTCTTTTATACCATTCTCCAATTGCTGAGTATTGTGCCTCTTGTTCAGACTGTGGTCTCTGATGCTTTAGCGTGGGCCTTTTGGATGGGTCGATATACCATGGCACTGATGAAATATACTGTGGTATGTGAGGGTTGATGTCCCTGGAGAGAAGAGTCAGCATTATAAAGGCTCAAGCCAAGTTTGTCGGACTTGTACTCCAATCATGTAATAAGAGAAGAGAGACAGAGATGTGATAGATATACTCTTGTTTACCGCATGGTAGCACTGAGTCACAGAGTTGGTTGTGTTCAAATACTGAGCATGGACAATACATCACCGTGTTCTCAATTATTTTGGGTTTAGTTAAGTATTAAATTTGGCTCATGTGAGACCTCCATGATTGTCTGGATTTCAGGCACAACATTAGTCTCAAGTCAGATAAATTGAAGTTGTATTTACAATCAGGATACTGACTGTCTGACCTAAACCTGCCTTAAAGTGCCTCTTCAGACAGACTTTAGACTCTTTGTTTCCAGATGTGAATATGTAGTACAGTAAGCCAGTGTATTTCTTCAGACACTGAACAGGCTCTGCTTTATGCCCACACATACTCACTTTCCCTCCTCGTCGACCTCAGCTGGAGCGTTTCCAAGCTTCCTCTGCTCCTCCAGCTCCTTCTTCTTCCTCCAGTCCTCCCTGGTCATCTTCTTAGGCTCATCTAGCCCAACGATGCCCTCCGTGCTGACGCTGGCCTGTTCAGTCATGTCTGAACCTGCCACCACAAATACACCTTGTTATAAGTGATCAACAGTCGCCTCACACACTGAACCGCTACGGAGGACTGTATTTAAACAGTAAACAGTAATTGCTCTCCCGCTGCTTGACTCGGGCTCGTCACCTAGCACCAAATGTGATCAAACCTCATGGTTACAAACGTAAATACAGAAGCTTACTATAAGCGTTAGCTAACCTAGCTGTTGACTGCAACGAGGAGGAAATGATTTAATTTCATCTTTAATAACAAATTAATACACTGTTTATTTACCTTGGTAAGATCCAACCAATACTACTTGAGTTATTGGCGCCTTTGTAAATGCGGTAGTTGTCTCTGTCGCTGACTCTGTTTTAGGACTTGTTACTTGTGTTTTGACTATAGCACCTTCGTCGCCATTTTACATCCACCACAGCTACGTCACGTCCTTCTTCCTCTGTGGTGTTGACGTGATGACGTTGCAATACAGCGACATCTACAGGGTTTAGTTGCTTGCACTATTTAAATCGATGTCGAGCCATTAACCACAATTGTTGTCTACATTATTGTGTAACATTGTGTAATCACATATTATTATTTATTACGCTACCAAGCAGTTAATGAAGTTGAAATATTTATAAAGTAGACAGTTACTAAATTATAACGTCATGTTTTTATTAATAACTATAACCCAGTAATATATATACTGAGCATATGTTTTGTGCCATTCTCCATAGTGTCTACTAATTTTGTCACTTGACGTATATTTTGATGCGAATTCTTCTGCACTTTTACACAAGACAAATTTTGAAGAGGCCTCTTGGATAAGAAGTGAAACATCTACAAGCATCTACAAACAAGTTAAAATGCCCTTGATTTAACCTTTGTAGAAAGATAATGGACCTGAAGAGTCTTCATAAACATGACATGTTAAATGTAAAACTTTTATTTATTACAGAATATTTCTGCTGTACTAGGAATTGAATTTTACTTAAGATCAGTGCACTTCTTTCACCACTGGAGGGCACAAGCACACCACTGCATCACCAGGCCCCAAAACTCCAAGGCCCACAAAAGACTTACCTCCTGAGTGGAAATTGGTTTAGATTAAACTGAAGTTAGTTTGGGAAAATGCACCACTACAAAGCACAATATTAACAGATAGAGCATCTTGAAGAGTGTCACTACATTATAATAAAGTCAATCTTTTATTCAAATTTAGTGTTACAGATTGCAGTTTGATTTAATTAAGTTTTACGGCCTCAACCATCATTAGGATGTAACATTACGTAAAAGACCAGTGGAAAATGTGGTTCACTTAAAGCATCACTATGGTTAATTTTTGTTCCCTGCATTCAGATCTGGTAAATGTGTCTTGGTGAAATGTGTATGACATCCAAATTTATGAGAAACTGTACCTGGGATAAGTGGAAAAGCATCTCAAAAGCTTCAGGTCACATAAGCTTACCAGTCATACTTTTTGACACAACCTGTAGTGAAAATCTCAAGTTGAAAAATAATCAAATTGGTAAGAGGGCACACGAGATGCACCAAATAACCTTTTTTAACTGCTCTAATATGCATATGTCCAAAACAGCATTAGCACAAATGGCATTACCCTTGTGATGTATCGCTGACGAGATTTCTTCTGCAATGTTACTGAAAAGAGAGAAATTCTGGATACCATGGGAATAAGTATTTTGATTTTATTCTAACTTCATTAATGGGACAGCAGTGATGGGCATAAAACCAACGTTAGTGATATCCAGGACACACATTTTAGTTGTGCAATGGCATTGCATTCTTTTATTTCTCTGTGAATCCGATCCTGAGCTCTGACCTACATGTTTGAAGACAAAATGATGAATTAGTAGGAACTGTAAATTAATGAAAAAAAAAGTATTGGCTGTTTCTTTTATCTTGACAAGAATCATTTCAGTCTTGACGACTCCAGTGGGTTTATTTTTGCATTCCTCAGAAGCACCAAGCAGGTATTGTTGTGCCTAACTGTAACATGGACCAGTGAGAACACTATTTATTATCACTCTTGTAATTAGAAAGACAAGGTTAAGACAGTAACAACAACATAAGATGCCCTTATGGTGACAGTTTGGTCAGGTGAAACTTGTCAACTTTTTCTTATATTCCAAACATTTAAAAAAGGCCAAAAAATGTAAACAATAATGAGAGAAAGAACAAAAGAACATAACAGCACCAGACACAAATAAACATATCGACATAAGTATAAAGAGATGGACTGAATCAGTCCTCAAGCCTTAGCACCAGTACACATCCCCACTGTCAGTCCAGCAGTGGATGAGAAGGCAATGTAGTACCAAAGTGAAGGCAGTGATGCATTCAAGTAGGTACCAAAATATCAAACTCTTTCTGTCCTTTCAGTGTCTGTTGAGTTTTGTTTTTGTCAACTATTTATAAAGGAATGGATGGGGCGAGTCATTTACAATCCTCCTCCACTCTCCCCCATTCCTCCAAGTCCTCCCCCTCCACCTCTCCATCATCAGCATCTTCATCAACATAATCACCCCAAGTGTCATACACATCCCCTCCTTCGTCGTCCTCGTCGTTGTCCTCCTCCTCATCATCTTCTTCCAGAAGGTCACCTCCATACACTGGCTCCTCCTCGTCCTCCACTATCTCCATCTCCTCCATTTCATCCTCTTCCTCTTCTGCTTCCTCGTCATCATCATCGTCTTCCACCTCTTCCACTTCTAACCCACACACCTCCCCATCTTCCACCTCCCCATCCTCTCTCTCATCCTTGGAGGAGGTAGGAGTAGAAAACACTTTGCCCTCAGTCCTGTCTGTGAGGTAAGACCTGCTGGAAGGGACGAAGCTCGAGGTAGCAGTCTTTGTGTTGATGTAGAGTCGAGGAGGAGGCTCCTGTCTGCCGAGAGCAGCCTGACCAGCAGGAGAAGAGAGCGAAGCAGCAGAAGAAGTGGCTCTTCTGGAGTCGGGGACCAGCGAGGGATTGAGGGTCACACCCATCGCGCCAGGCCTCACAGAGGTCGTGTTGGGGACGTATTCACGAATCTCTCCCGGCTCCAGAGGTTCGGGCCCACAGGGATCATGTTCGCTGCAGGACAATTTGCCATCCAGCTTGGAAATGAAGAGCATACCTTCACGATGCTCCTTACAGTAAGAGCTGGGACACATCTCACAGAAAGAAGCTGCCTCTTTTCCACAGATGTCACACTGGTGCCATGGACACTCCCAGCGCCCTGCAGAAAACACTTGTGTCATTACTCAATTTATCTTGTGTTTTTTAGGCTAAAAAGCAAAAACAGTAAAAAAAGAGAAAAGGTAAAACCTGAAATAATGAGACTATGAAAATCCCAGAGCAGCTATTTAGCCAGCTAAGTTTGAAAACACTGATATTCATAAACGGCATGGTAGCAAGCAGATGGTCAAGGAAAATCTTTTCTTAGATTTATCTGGTGGTTCTGTCTGCTTAACAAAAAACACAACAGGGGACCTTTAGTAATATGATATGAGCTAAAAGTAATCCTTAAACAAACACCAACAGCTCTCCATCGCTACTCGCCTGCAGGCCTCTTGGCCAAGTTGAGACAGTCAGCATGATAGACCTTCGGGCAGCCTGGCTTCTTACAGGACACAATCTGTCCCCCATCACCACAGCTGAAACACTCATCTTCTCTTTCCTTGGTCACTTCTTGCTTGGTCTTCTTCTTCATTGGGACCTTCCTTTTTCCTTCCTTCAGTTTCAGTTTCTCTGCTGATGGCTGGTTCTGAGTAAAAAGAAGGAAAAAGAAAGTTTCCAGATCAATATTTCTTTCAAGTTGTCAATTTAGGCCAGACAATGTGGTCAGAGGATCATCTAACAGGGGAATCAAATGCACTCATAAAGCAGCAAAACTATTAAAATGAGTTATTTTACCTTTGGCCGGACACCAAGGAAACCGCTGCAGTTTGGTGCTCCACATTTACAGACAGTTTTCCCATTGCCAAGACATTCCAGATTGTAGTTAAAAGTCAGCTCCACACCTGAAGGACAAGCTGGATTAGTTCCATGTTGAATTCAGTTGAATAGTTTGTAAATCAATAAATTAATCTGCATTTTTAATCCTATTCAATACAAAGCATCAAAACTGAGTTGCAAGGCTGTCACTCAAACCTTTTGGGATGTCTTGTAGAGCAAATAGCCCCACTCTGGTGTCCCCATTCACAGTCCACTTCTGAGTCTCACAGTTTGGCTGGCAACTGTGGTTCATGAAACGAGCCTGGTTCCCTTTGGGTCCGGCATCAATGATCCGGTCCTGGAATTAAAAAGAAAGAGGAAACAAGTTGGCATCTGGTCTACATTATGAATCAAGTGGGTTGCCAAGCAGGACATGATTGTGTTGGCAGGTATTTAGCTGAGATTCACCTTGTCCAGTGTAAGCATGTAGAAGTTGCAGATATCGTTCTCCTGGGCATGTCTGATCCTGGCTCGACATTCTTCTTCATCTATCACCTCTCCCACATATTCACTAACAAAGGCTCCCTGAGAAGCAACACAGCAGAAAAATAAGGGAGATGAACAATTAATAATGTGTTTGGTACTTATAATTCAAAAACCTTGTATCACAGATTTTTTCCCCAACTTACCTTCTTGATGTCTGACACGGCACGTAAACCCCAGCCACAACCCAGTGTCCTGTAAATCTCCACTGTTGTGTACTGGCGCTTTGTGAAGGCCTGATTCTGACACCGTTCCCCTGCTGCACACACCTGAGGGTGGCACTCATACATCAGCATGCGGTTAATGCACTCCGAGTCGATGCCGCAGGGGTTCTCGTCAGAGGCCTTGCAGTTGCAGCGTGGGATCTCCGATAGATCAGCTGTGATGATCTGCACCTTCCCAATTGGCCGGTTTACCTAAGGGACAGAGATGGTGGCATGATTCTTACAGTACATGTGTCAGTGAACTGGTCTTCAGTCAGTCTGAATGAGCACATATATTTGGTGACACACTGTACCTTGATGTGTCTGTATGGAGGAGGTTTCTTGTCATTCTTTCTGTCCTCCTGAAGCTGCCTCATTTCCTTTTCTGCCTGGAGCTCTCTGAACCTCTCTGCTGCTTCAGTCAGGGCTATAAAGACACGTATTTGCTTGAGTTAAATTCAAAAAAAGGTTGCACAGGACAGTGTTTTCATTTGAGCAAATGCAGAAGTACCGACAGCGATCTGACTGCTTTAAGCACATACCCTTTTTGTACACTGCATCTGCACCCTTCCCCATTTTCTCAATATTATGAGTGTCACCCTCCATGTAAGGGAAGACTCTGGCCTGGTATGTCCACACAAAATCTTTGGAGCCAAAGAATTGCACTGGGAACTCTCCCACCTCGTGTTTCATTCTCAAGATGTTATTTGGAACATCTTTGGCCAGACAGACCTCAGCAGGCCACCACCTGAAGAATAAGGTCAGTCAGGTTTCATCAGCACAAATATGGGTTCATTAGCTGATTCTTAAAGCCACAGTGTAGATGTGAAAGTGACATTATGCAGTTACCTGTAACGTCCCCATTTGACCCACAGTATGTCTTTAATACGAGGCTTCTTCCCAGCTTTGCAGTCATTGCAGAACCAGCTGCCCTGAGGCATCTCCATATTCAAACATTCCCTATGGAAAGCAGCAGGACAGGCCTCACAGCAGAGCAGACTGCCCCCTACAAAATCACAACACAAGACAATGATGAATAGATTTAGCTTTTTGACTAAACAAATAAGGTAAGTACATTGTTTGTCAACAAAAT
The DNA here is from genome assembly GCA_900303245.1 of Selene dorsalis. Taxonomy (NCBI): domain Eukaryota; kingdom Metazoa; phylum Chordata; class Actinopteri; order Carangiformes; family Carangidae; genus Selene; species Selene dorsalis. The sequence continues at coordinate 17,566 of OMNW01009448.1, forward strand.
ATTAAAAAACTGTGGCAACTCATATCATCAGTGCCCCTCACGATGGTGCTAAACGTGTGACAGTTCAGACATACTCCTTTAGGGCACTAAGAGTATTTGTGAGTAGATACAAATGAAAAGATTGTTTATAGATCAATCATATATTTGACAAATGGGAGTATTTAAGTGTGAATGCTCTTCATGGGTGTTATAAATATCTGAAACAAAGGAGCATTTGGGAAAAATGTGCTTGAGTGTGATGAGGCCCAAGTCATTTCACAGTTTCTCCCATGAGCTCATATTAAGAAATGTCACAGCTTTACTACTGTAAGTATTTTGATTGGCAGATTAAAAAACACCACAAAAAAAAACAAAAATAAAACTTACCTTCAGAGCAGACAAAGCACCAGCTAACGTTGATGTGTTCGTGGTTCTTGCAGCCTTTGCGAGGAGTGAAGTGGTTTGGACAGAGGAAACTGTTGTTTGCCAGCACCAGACTGCCTGCTGCCATGCAGTTGTCATTGGCATGATAAGCCACAGGGCAGCGCACACATCGAGCCAGTCGACCTAGAATAGAAATACAGACACAAAGACAAGCTTAATCCATGCACATCTGGACATCTAATTGAACATTTGTAACAACAAACTGACAACACACAGTGGCCTCAGTCCATCGAATGCTAAAGCACTTTAAATAAACATCTACTCCAAATGTCTACTCTCGTTACACTTTGATACAAATTGATAAATTTAAAGGAATATCTGGAAAGCTGGAGCCTCGAAGAAAGTTTAAAAGTGTCTGGTTTAAATCATGATTACCGTGCTAAAAAGATGTGGAGCAAATATTTTATACTGAGCCAGGTCAAATTGCACAAACTGTGTCAGCACCAGGAGCTGTTTCAAGGTTATTATATGAACCAAACATCTCTGGAAACTGGCAGTGTTTCAAATCAGACATGAGCAAAGATGCTGAAGAGCTATTACTCGAAGCCACTTCATTATGTATAATAACTCTCTGTTTACACGAAACAATGAGTCATTCATAGAGGGGATAGGCAATTTTTATTCAAACTAACAAGTGACATGCAAATAACAGAAGATAGTGAGGAGAATATCAGAACAAGAATAGAAGCAGACCGCCTGTTGACCAACAACTGACATACTCATGTTCAGAGTTTGGTAAAAGCATAATGAAAATCATGGATCCATTTCACACTACACACTATTATTATCGACCTATAAGTGTAAACACACTGTTACTAAGCAGGCAGAAAATGTGTGGTGATGGCTACAACACCACTTTTAATATTTAAGAAATATCCCATTATCCCATCAGGCTAAAGGCCTGATGGGATGCACAGTCCTCAGATCATCGCTCATGAAATAAGAAGCTGTACAGTATGAGGCCTTCAAGTCAACACGGTGTAAATCTGCGGGAATCTCTCTAACATGTAACAGTCATCACATTATATCCACAGGCAGACTGGTGCTTACCTTTAGAGCTACAGACGTTGAGAGGGTTGGTGATGTGGCAGGACAGACAAACATGCAGAGGGCAGCGGAAGCCTTTGTTATGTGGCTGGGTTGCAGAGTAGGCCAATATACAGTCTGTATGGTAAAATTTCCCACACAGTGGTATCATGCAGCGCTTTACTCCACTACCAGACTTCTTACATACAAAGCATATGTGGACACCTGGAAGGAAAAAAATAGAAATAAGTGTTTTTAAACACAAGCTTGTGAGATAACATGTTTTAGTTCAGGGACAGATCAGTGCTGCCACTGTCAGACACTGGGGCACTCACCAGTGTTGCATTCACGACAAAGGAATTTCCCCCTGGGAGCCACTGACAGGCCAATACACTGAGGGTGAAATGCTCCATAACAGTGGCCTTCACAGACCAGCAGGTCTCCTGTCCTCTCACATACCTGTATAAACATACACACAAATATACAATAAAAAAACATGCTAATGGTTTATCTCCTACAAATGAAGGATGTGTCCAAAAATGATCCATGCAAGGTAAAAAGACTTTACTTTCTAATAGATTGTCTCACCTGACAAACATTCTCCTTTAACGATGCTGCTCCTATTTTCCCTTTAATATCCATATGGGAAGAGAGGCTGTCATTCAAACCCACCGACTGTACCTACAGAAATTAAGACAGAAGCGTTGTTACCCATGTTCGTGGAAGTAGCGCTGCAGATGTTTTCCATCTTTGAATAATACAACTTGCTCACCTCCACTTTGGGAGTTAGTGTTCCAGTGTGTACATTTTGTTTTTCCTCAGTGTTGGGGGGCTCCACCTCTGTCTCCTGCTTGGGGGCCTTAGCCTCCAGCGGGCTCGGAGACCTGTTTGGACCAGGTCCAGTGAGAACATCTTTGCTCTCCGAGTGCTGGGAGGCAACAGCCGGCGCTGAGGATGTGGTGGGTATATGTTTCTCTTTCTTCACAGATCCAACCTGTTAGATGTGACATTGTTTAGGATGATTAATGACAGCATGGTTATTTTTCACCATCGTGTTGTCTGTTAGGATATGAGAATAGCGATAGAATTTGTTTGTAGCAAACCTGAGTTTTCTTGACTAACACTTTCACCTCGGAGGTAACTGCACTGTGTCGTCTTGGCTCCTAAAAAAAAACACAAGATAAAAAATTGTGAAAATGCGTACATTTTCAGTGCCACCCCTAAACACTATGTGGAATACGTGTGTACATGTAGGAGTGAACTTGCCAATCTCAATCCCAACATACCTTCTTTTTTATAGGAGTAATAGACACTTCTTCTATGGGACAATCAAGCACCTTGTGTGACAGCTTTCTTGGCCTCTTTCTTTCTTGGATTAATAACCCTTTGTCTACAGGAAAAAATATCAAATACTGAATTTTCTGTTCAAGTGTAAAAATAACATCACAACAGCAATATGGTTATTTCATAATGAGACATTTTAAATATTCCAATATTTGAAAACACTAGTCTATTCTGTATCATATGGCATTACAATTGATTCCAATTTGAACATAATGTTCACACTTAAACTTATTTACTAGATTCAGGAGGTAGATGAGTTTCTTCTGCCGGCTCTGTGTCAAGCGGGGGTTGTGTTGTGGCTGGGGATTCTGAGGGTGCTAGAGGAGAAAATTCATCCTGAGATGGACTCTGTTCAGGTTCAGTCAGAACCTCTGTGAGTTCTACAGAAGACGAGGCTGAGGTAACGGATCCTGGTGCGGTACTGAGATCGTGGAGTGCTGTCATCCCTGATGTCTGCTGTGTACACACATGCAAAAAAAACAGAGTATATCAAATAATGAGCAACATGTTCCAGTGATATTTTAAGCTTTTCCGGATATTAGAATCAGATTTCCTTTTGCAAAGGTAATTGATAATGTTGTAATAAGAATGTAATGACTGAAAGATTACTATGGTATAAGATGATACCAATTATTTCCTAAAAATCTATCCTGGAGAAATTTACGTGCCACACAACTGATCATATTTAGACTCAGCAAGTACAAGTTTTAAATTTACAAAGAAGGCTAGTAGATAACTGAACTAAAAGTCTGTCATTTGGAAACAAAATGCAACACATACTTATTAACTGTAAATTAAACAGTCTGTAAACAATACAACATTTTCAATATTTCATATTAACATAAGTTGTAGTAATTGAATTGAAAGTATTAAAAAGATGAACTTTATACCATTTTGGAAGATTCTGAGGTGTGTTTCTTTGATTTCTTTTTTGGGGCAAATATTTGTTCATACTCCTCAGTTGACTCCAGGAGCCTTTTAGTTGGTTTCCGGAGACGTTTGTTCTCTGAATTCCCTGTGTGAACGTACGTGACACGCATAACACTTTGTTACTCATCTTAACATCTCAGTTGACAACCTAAACAGCAGAAGTTCCTTTCTTACCGGCTGTGCTGCTTGTCTCTAGGAAAAACGAGTCATTTTCTTCCTGCCTCTCAACTCCCAGAATAAGATCTGGTGACGGTCTTGTGGGGTAAGACCCATTCATCTCAGCACTCACATCACTCATAAGCTCACTCTTATTCTCAACAGCCCCCTCAACCACCTGCCAGCGCTTCTTTGGAGCCACTGTGGATTCTGAGTTCTTGTCGAGGTAGCGGGCTGTGGGATCAGCAGTGACAGGAGGACCAGACCCTGGGTCAGCCAAGTCAGCATGGCCACTAACAAACTCCCTTCCATAAGCAAAGTCAGCCAGGTCTGAAGATAGGCCAGGTATGCTGAGTTTCAGTTTGGCCGGGAGTCTTTGTTTTCTACGCTGCTTTTCTGTGCTCCCAGTCAGAGAGCGAATAGGAAAGTCTTCACAGTGGTAGGTATCAGCTGTCATGATAGCTTTAGTCCTGCTCTTGGCTTTTACTGTCACGTTGTTGGATTTCCCCACCGGACCATTTTCTGTTTTGATCCCTTGAGTGAAACCATCATAAGAACTCGGTGCGACACCTCCTGGAGCAGTAGGGATGATCAGGGGTTCTTCTTTGATCAGGACTGGTGATGGCGGAAGAGTCAGGGGTTTGCCTTCTTTTTCTCTGATATCATGCATGTCTTTCAGCAGCATCAAAAAGGTACTGAATTTATAATTGGAATCAGGCCGAAATACAGTCTGCTCGGAGTCACTGCTGTCCTCCTTCACAAGAGATTTAAACATTACTTCCTTGACATCCTGAAAGGCTTCCATCGGAGACAGAGATGAGGATGGGGAGCAAGATGATGAAAGATCTGGGGCATTTTCTGTTTTGATCTTAACAGGTTGTACAGTTGGTACAATGGAACCTGCACACTTAGACTTTAGCAATGAGCCATTACGCATCAGTTTCTTATCAGGCTTCCTTGCACGCCTTTTTGGAGAGCCGTGATCAGCAGAGGATGATGCATTGCTGGGGGATTCCCAGTCAGGAGACATTTCAGTTTTGACTGATGTATTGGTAGATATATTATTAGTACACTGATCACTGTGAGTATCTGCTGAGCTTTGGCTTATGGCCAGTGTGTCTTTGAGATCTGTCTCTCCCTCTGCTTTCAGAGCCCTCGTCATCAGACGACTGCTGGCAGGAAGATTCATAGAGTGTTTTTCATTTGAACTGCACAACAGTTCATTACAGCTGCCCAAACTCTGTTCAGAACTTCTATCTTTAGATGTCGATTTATTTGTTAAAATGCTATCACTGGAATCTGTATATTGATTCACTTTTTCAGTTAACTTTGTTTTAGCTTTTGTTGAACCCTGTTCTTTTCTGACCAGTCTGTCTACATCCTGTATCGGAGACATTGCTGTACGTTTTGGACGATGCAGCATTGGAACTGAGTCCAGGTCAGCATAAGGGGAGTCCTTTGGCTCTTCTTTGAGTGCACAAGTTGTTGTATGAAACTTGTCCGTTATGTTTGCAACTGTAGATGATTCCTTTGATCCACCAACTATATGGCCAAATATATCCGACAAACATTTCTTTTTCTTCTTGCAAGCTTTGCTCTTGTTGGATTGAACTGTAGAGTTTTTCACGAGATGGTGTTCATTTTCACTGGGCAGCGCAGCTGGGGATGGGGTTCGGCCAGAGTCCACAGTAGGAGAGGTGGCCTCCTGTGGCTTTTCAGTAGGGAGTGGGCTGGGTACACGTTCCTCTCCATTGACGGATACTGAAACCACGCTTTCAGTGTTCCTTTGTCGGGCGGGGAGCAGATACTCAGCTTCAGCCACACTGACTTTCCATGCAGTCAGTAAACTTTTGGGTATCTGCCAAAGACACAATAAACATTCAAAATAATGTTCACAGTCAGCATAGATGAGATTTTAGTTAGTTATTTCATAACTTACCGTATATTTATAATCTTTCTCCTTCTGCTTTCCCCTCCTTCTGAGTACAGGTAAGTCTTGAAACTGGTGGCCTCCTTCAAAAGGAAGAATCACATTCCCTTGGACCCAGGCACATTCTATAATCTCTCCAATCGTCTCCAGGAAATACATCCGACAAGGACGGGGACTGGGAACTGAGACAAAGCAGATTAAGTGTAATTTTATTAACTAACTTGCACACAGTAGAATTCCTGTGGTTAGCGATAACCTCTCAAGATAAAGGTCAAGTCGTGGGAAACAATTTAATCATCAAATCCATAGGCAAATCAAACCTCACCTTTCATCTTAGTGTGGCTCCCCTGGTCTGGATCGCAGGTGACTTGGCAGGGCCACCAGGGTCGTCTGTTGAACTTTGCCCACACCAAGTCCCCTTCCAAGTATTTTACTACAGGAAGAGGCTTTTTCTTTGGGCTGTTGGACTAAACAGGGCAATAGAAATACTTTAGCAACTAGTCAAGAAAACTGCAGCACTGTGCATGATATACAGAGAAACAAATCAGCATTTCTCTCATGATCTAAATGACATTCTGAGAAATAGATTGAGGGAGAAAACAATTATTCCTTTCTAAAAGGTTAATAAAATTATCATTTGAGCGACACTGTTACACATGTACAGCAGGGAGCTGGTACCTATATCTATCACTTCAAGGTATTGGCACTCCGACCCACATTCTCCGTGGAAATACACAAGAGAAACTTCATAAAGTAAGTATGTCAAGTATATTAGACTCACATTAGAGTTGGTGCCAGATGGTGAAGTTAGTCCAGGGTCAACTGGAGATGCAAGTTCATCATCACTGTCTGATTCCTCACCGAAACTCCACCCATCTCTCATAGTGATTTCTGGCAGTGCGCTGGGGCTTAGTGTAGGGTTGAGTTCAGATATAGTCTTGGACATCAGATTAAAGACAGTCGGTTTGTATGTCCTCCTGTCCACCCCTGTATCACATGTGGTCTTACTGTCAGTAACAGTTCGGTCCTGACTTAACTTTTGAGAGTTGTGAAAGGGTATCAGATCCTCACTACTGTGCTCCCCCTCCTCGTCCTCCTCTTTAACGTCACTGCTGTCAAACAGCGTGGACCCAAAATGCAGGTAATCATTCGGGATTGGAGAGCAGCGCTCCAAGCTGTCAGAACTTTGGGGTGAGAAGCCATTTCTGTTTACGTCCTGCATAGTCTCAAAAGACTCCATGTCATCGTTGCCTGGAGAAGGAGGCAGCTGGACCGACGGTGCCTCAAACTCATCATCATCACTGATTGGACTTGCACACTGAAAGTGGTTCCTTGAATGGAGGTCCCTCTCCAGGTCAGGCCTCGTGACCACAGAGTTGAAGTCCTGCAACCTCCTCAGCGGGCTGTAGCAGTGAGTTCGGTCTGGCTGATTATATCCAAGCACAGCTGGCTGTTTGAGACTGGAGGATGGCAGTTGTACAGGTGACGGTTGGTCTGATACACGCTTCACTATGCCACATTGGTTTCCATAGGAAGTGCTCACAAGGCCATTGCGGGGCCTCAGCTCTGGCTGGCCAGGACCAAATGCTGAGCCCCTAACAGCCTGTCTGTATGACTGATTCATGTTGGCATGGCTATATCCTGTAAAACAAAAAAAAGAAGCAGGTTAGACATAGCGAATTTACCATTTAAGTTTCTCACACACTGTGATCTGTGGGAACTGATGAGCCTTGTACACTACACAAGACAAAAAAACATGCTGACAATCACATACAAACATTGCGGAAATAGAGCGGCAATCATATCCGACAGAAACCTTTGAGGGAGCATACCAGCAATGGACTGTGCGTACACATACACACGTACACACACACACACACACTAAGCCGACATTGCATGGCCTCCATACTAGAGGCCGGTCGGACAGTACAAGACAAAACACAGAACACAACCGCTGTCCGCTTCGTCCATATTTCATTCACAAACTATTACAAAATAGAAACGCTTTGTCTGGTGGCTGTGGGTCATGGCGATCGCTGACTACTACAGTCAATGGAGGAGCGCTGGGGCTGTGTAACAGAGGTAGTGACACTGAGCCATCACAGAAACACTGTGAGTGGCTCACACAAACAAGCTACAACCACACACCGACATAGGAAGCTACTATTAACTCACAAAAAAGGACTGATCGACACTAAGTTCACAACACTATCAACACGTGGAAAAAGGCGAAAAACTCACCATTTGGAGGTCGGTCACCGTGAAACCAACAACTGATGTTTGATAATGTGGCACAAAGCGAGTGTTTTTCTCGGTTTGTGAAAGCGGATCTGCACAATCCCAGCTGCAGCAGCACTAGCAGGCCAAGGCACCGCTCTCATTCTCTGCACTTCATCGCCTCATCAGCGGCGGCCCTCTAAAAAACTGTCACCATAAATACAAAATAACAAGTAAATCCCCATCACGCTGCCACATAATACAGCGGCGAAATTCTGTGTGCCATAACCGGTCCCCTAGCAGCCACAGCAGCTTATTTACTACATGATTTTTGCCTGCTGTCGAAGTGCCCCCGGTTAATGTTAAAACAAGCCCAGACTGACTGTGTTGGTGAGCAGCAACCAATCGGCACTGCTACCCAACCCCCCGTCTGCAGAGGGCCGTGACACTCACCCTCCTAACACACGCGCACACTTACAGGCGCGCACGTGCACGCACATCCACATCCAGGTGAAGTTTCAAGTCACTGATATGTAACAGCGCGTTTTAACGCAATAATCACAATTTGGTGAATGACCTTTTTTTTTGTTTTGTTTTTTTAATTTTTGGTCACATTTCTGCGCGAATGGCCCTTCGTTTGTAAGTTGAACTCTCCTGAGTGGCGTGGGCCTATTTTATCTCAGTGTCGACAGCAAAGCACGAATGACAACAAAACGAAACGATTGCAGAGCGCAAACAGCCACACGGCCTCTCCGGTCAAACCAAACTCCGTACGCCATGTTGCCTTTCCACACAAGAGTCCTCTGACATGAGGAAACAGGCCGCTAGGCGCGGAGGAAAAGAAGAGACAGCAAGAAGGAATCAGTGAGGCTGTGAGCGTGCACAACAACGAGGGTCTGCTCCGATGAAAAAAAAAATAAAACAAAAAAACATAAGTGATTGTCTCCCAGCTTGGTGTCACACAACATTAACACGGATTTGGTATGCGCAGTGTATAACCTCATGGGTGAATATCCATATACGTGCAAGCGCAGAGTGCACAATAGGCTCGCTGCAGTGGGCCAGTCCTTCAAGATCAAACAAAGACCGTCCACTTACACGCCGACTTGACAGCAGAGGAGCTTACCTCTGTGGATTTTAATTTATTCTTTTTTTTTTAATCAGGGTTGGTGGTTCAGATCTTCATGTGCTTCATTTTCATAACCTTTCAGGTGGATGGCACAATAGAAAGAGCAGACACTTCCGAGAAGTTACTTATTCACCCACAGTCAAAGATCATCTGACTGACGTTTAAATAAAACCCTTGTTAAGTCTCATTAACCGGTTCTGCGATGACACGGTGAGGTAACACATCCATAGGGAGATCACGTGTGACAGTGCACCGCAATATTATTTAGTATGAGGTAAATAAAGGTGTTATTCAAAGGTGATAAGTATTATCTTGGGTCACGAGCCCCCTTGCGTCCACAGGGTGAATTACATGCTTTCGATTTGGGAGAAGAGAAGTTGTTGAAAACACCATGTCTTTCTTTTATTTTGGTTTCACATACATCACATTAGCATTTATTACATATTCCACACAGCATTGTTCTGTTTTATGAAGTAATATTTTTCCTAATGAACAGCATAACAACATACATGTAAATCTGGAAGTGCTTACCAAGTGAGTTTGGGGACAAGAACAGGCAATACAATACATAAGTCAAAACTAGATTCACAAAGTGAAGAGAGAACAAATACTGTGTTCAAATGGATATAATGCATTGAGTTTAACCAGTTCAAGCTAATTGGAAATGTATTGCAGTGTCCCATCGTTAGGTATGAGGCAGGATAATATCACAAAATAAAATACATATTGAACTGGACAACACACAGAAGAGACAATCACACATCCACATATTTATGGTAAGGAAAAAGGTGATTTCATAGGCAGATTAAAGTGAAATGCAATTCTTATAAATGTAGAAAATATCACAAGAAGCTAGCCATAGAAATGTTAAAGTAGAGTAAGAAAACATATTACAACTCAGAGGAACATGTTTGAGGGGGAAAAAAAGATCCACTCTCCAGTGAAATTTGAACCACAATCTGATACATACATTTTTTGCCTATACTGATTGGTGTGATTAATTCATTTGCATGCACCTCTTCCAAACTGGAATAACATACGTCTGATTCAGTCATTTATTATAAGAGGATGAAGACAATGTCAACCACTGTACATTAAAAACTCAGTCAAAGCCATTTTAAATGACACAGTTATTTCCAAAAACATCTCAGAGAAAATTCTTCCTCAGTGTCCTCTTCCTGGATACACCCAAATATTTTTCAAGCTAGCTGCAAAACTATTCACTGGTGTCGTCCACTTTGCTACTGGGGTCACAGAGGTCTCTTTTCTCCATCATGGTGTATGGAAAAGGTGGAACATCACATGGACTGAAGTCCAGTTTCTTGGGAACACTGCAGTTGCTAAAGTCAGCTTTCTTGCTGCTGTCACAACCTAACTCCAGCTTCTTGAGTCGGGCGAGACTCTTAATGCTGCCAGGGGGTCTGCCGGGGCTGACCTTATATCCTGCTGCTTTGGTGGTACCAAGGGGCCTCCCTGGGCTGGTTTTGAACCCAGCTGCTTTAGTTGTTCCAAGTGGACGTCCAGTACTTGTTCGGTAACCAGCAGACTTTGTGGTCCCTGATGGTCTCCCTCTCCGCCCTGACTTCACTATGCCCTTCTTCTTCTTCAAGCTATCGGGCCCTGCCGTTTCATTGCCCCTGATTCTCACCGTCTGAGACTGAGTCTGGAAGTCGTTCTGGGTGTCTTGTATTTGGCATGCCATGGTTTTATGCATGCCCTGTGGCAAAGGGGCTAGGCTGGCAAGAGACAGCTGCAAACCAGGGTTGGTTGGAGAGGGGTAGAATTTGTTTGACTGAGTGCTACATAAATCAAAGTGGCTGACTGGATGACAGTCCTCTGCCAGTCCACTCATGCAATAGTCATTGCTGCTACTGGTCACTTGATGCATCATTTTCTGTTGAAGTGCAGAAAAATAAACATTAGGCAGAAATGCTACAAACGCACGTTTACCCAGGCAAATACAACCCCACAAACAGCATTAAAATGAGCTCACTTTTGGTGGAGCAAACACATCTCATAGCGTTGCAACGCTAAACACAGCACAGTGATATACTGTCAAATGCAAACTGTAAAATGAATTGTTCGTACCTCATTTGTTGGTGGACGATGGACTGGAAAGGGTTAATTTCGAATCGCATACATTTTCTTTCTCTGACAGCAACCACATCTTCGTGAAAGCGCTGCAAAAACTACGCCCAGGCGTCCATGGGCATCGTCTTGCAGCGAGACTGCGATTTCTGTTGACTATTTTGTGCACATTTAATCCTTTAGTCAGAGGTTTAGATGAGAGAGGCAGCCATTTTCGCCTGGAAAAAAAAAATTAATAAAACAGGATGCGCCGACTACGCATGCGCACTACCGCTTCCAGGAAACGCAGGGGAAGATCAGTGTCGCCGAATGTGGATGTACCAAAAAGGCTCTATCAATTATCGTCTTCATCTCGAAATGTAGGTTTCTCCTCACAATGTAACACATATAATTTGAAGCTACTGTAGCAACTACACAAGTGTTACACTGTGTACAAGATTACAACTACTCAGAAAAAACGTCTCCTTTATTGCTGGGTAGAAATATGTGCAGGAGTATTATGACAATAACAACAACAGAGTCCATTCTTCATTTTGTGTAGTTTTTATTAACATCCATATGAACTTAAGCACAGACACTGGATTTATGGAGCAACTGCAAGTGCTGGAACAGATAGCAATATACATTTATCAGGGTTTCTTCAGATGGTCGTCTCTGATCTTTTGCGAAATTAAGTCCACGGGACTTAAGTTTCCCTGATGAGTTTAGTCAGCTTCTGAATCTTTGTTTTAGTGGACATGTCCACATACTTGTCACCAATGCTGACAATCATGCCCCCAAGAATTGAAGAATCCGACTGTGAAGAGATGACAACAGTGGAATTAGATAGTATTAATTAGAGAATATGCTCCAATTGAGTCACTAAACTGGAAACAAACTCTTATCATGAAATAACACCAGCTGCAACATGGTCATTTCTGTTTCTGATGCATTTACACAGTACCTTTGTTTCCAGCTTGATGGTTTCACCCTTCTGGAGAAAGCCCTTGAGAGCCGCTTTCAGATCAGCAAGATTTGCGTCATCTAAAGGCTGAAACACAATGGGGCAGTTTTTATTACCCAGTTTGTTTTGTGGTATAAGACTTTAACAAAGATATATGGGAACATATTTTGCATGACCATCCCTGTCATACCTGAGCAGTAGTGACTGAGCAGATGACCTCTCCACGGTGAGCACTCATCATCTTGCCAAAAGCAGTGATAACATCCCCAGTTAGAGTAAGACGACCATTGTCAGCCAAAACATCTGCATAATAGAAACCAGAGTAACAACTGTCAACCATGAGTTGAACTTTTACACGAACTTTTACAATTTACAGTGTACAGCACTTATATTGTTTGTTCAAAATAAATATTGCCAGTGATTTCCAACTGGTACTGCCATGTATAGTTTTTACTCAAATGTGAAATTTCAGCCAATATCAACATGGTACTTCAATGCTGACTGAACTATGAGATTTTTTTAATGCTCTTCTAGGGAATACATTTTGGAGTTAACACGTGGCCTGTTGAAAAGTCATCATCTGTAACATTTTTAAGAATGTTTACAATTTTTTTAATTGAAACCTTTCAGAGGCCACAGGAAAAGGAAACCTATCATAAAAAAATACATCTGAGGTTTGAAAATCAAATTCTGCGTTTTAAAATATGAATATAATTTTTAGGTGTATTCTACCACAATACAATCACAAATATTACATTCTCTCTGAAAGTGAACACATTTGGGAATGGTTTTCCATGTTGGTTCCTGTGAAACCCCTTGATGAACAAACACTTCTGTTAATAATTTAATTTTCTGTGATCCATATTATTGTGAATCATTTAGTTTTAACTCCTATACGAGCACTACACTGCACCAACACAGACTATACACTTACAAAACCTACAATGGTCTTTTACAATTATTAAAATTATGTATTGCTGAGAAAGAGGACAAGACAGTAAAACTCAGGCCACGTAGCCCTGGTCATTGACCACTCACTGATGAGGTTGATGGTGATGGGGGAAACCTTAGCCTTTGTAAGAGCATCATGGAAAGCCTTCTGCTTGATGTTGCGCTTCACATGAGGGTTCATTACAATACTAGAAAGCTTGGGGTCCTTGATCATTGTCTGAAAAACAAGATGGCACACAGCAAAAGGTGACTGAGTTAATGTACTAGAGGAAAGGCAGACAGAATGGTATTAAGCTTCTTTTATTACCAACCTGTGACACACAACAGACCATTAATCAAATGCTTTATCGTTCTAGTATAAAATGTACTGCTTTCCTCAGCCATTGAGCTGCATTTCAAGGTTTTATCTTTGACTTACAGACACTTTCCCCAGCTCCTGCTCCACTTGGTCCAGTTTGCTCTGCTTACTAGCAGCTGAGAACAGAGCGGTGGCATAGCGGCCCTCCACTCCATACACCTGAATGGGGGGCTAGAGGGACACAAACAGGGATGTAACAATTCTCTAAAAGCCTTTGACAAGCGGTAATGCTCGGTGCAGTTAGGCATTATTTACCTTGACCAGTTTTGCTGCAGGTCTGAGCACAGACGTGCTGAACTGGCGGACCTATAAATGACAAATTGCATGGTTACAACACCAGTACCACAAACCATAACTTTAACTGATGAACTTTTACTACGCTCAGTACCGTTTACGTTGCAGACGGCTAGCTAGTAAGCTAACACGTTAGCAGTCATTCAAGTGCAATGCCTCGCGTAAATTTGCATGACATTTAGCGTTACTTTCTGGTGAACAGATGAGATATAATACTAAAGCCATGATTTCCAGCTATAAAAAATACAGTAAGAAGCTATAAAATGATGAAAAATATAAAAATCATTGAATGTCTTACCTGCTGTCCTAGCATGTGTGCTGCCATTTTCTCCTACAGCTGTCCAGAGTAGAACAAGCGTCTGCGCATGTGCATTTGAGAGGAAGGCGTGAAGTTCTGGGTAATGTAGTTTTCCAGCACAGTGCATTCTGAAGTGTTTTAAATGCTAAAGAATATCTCACTAAAGGAATGCCTTTTTTTTGTCGAAATGCCGTGATAGACATGACAATTTATTATTATTATTAATGTTAAGAAAACGTTTATTTGTATGGAGTCTGCTGGTTGTGTATTGCAACAGAAGATCTTTGTTAATATAAATACATTTTGTGTAACTGACTAATTCTGACCTGACAGAATGAGCTCTCTTTACAGGAACTGCATGTCACAGGTAGTCACTGTGTATGTTTTTGGTGTTTTCCTTCTCTAAATGATGGTTGTCTGCAACCTTTTTAGATACAGTCTTTGTCTGCAACACATGAATTTTTAGAAAATGTTGTAAAATTACTGGGTCCAGATTGCCATCATTATAAGATATAAATGCATACAAAGTTTCTAAGTCCTGTTTGTTCCGTTGAAAAGCCATCCATAGAGGGTTAGGATCTGTCTAACAATTTGTTCCAGATACAGTTTGTTTTCACAATAATGACATTTTTCATCTGTCGTCCATAGAAACAGTGTTCAATAAAACTTTTACAAAGTGCTTCTTGGACACAAAAACATGAAAAGAACCATTGTTTAAGTTACATACATCAAACACAAGCAAAAACATACGTAGCACATAATAATCTTCACCAAAATATATTCGTGCTGAGAATAAAAAACAAATGTGCCGTAAAAAATTCATTTAGTGGCCAGAAGCTGTCTGCTAGCATGGTTGCAAAACTGACTGAATTAAGTACAATCATTACATCTATGTCTTTAAAGCTGCATTAGCTGATTTCAACTGGCCACCTGGGGTCATAGGAATCCAAAGTAAGATAAAAGACGTGCAAACTTAATGTAGTCCTAAAATTATTATAGCGAATAGGTTTAGGTTAAATAGATGTGTTTGCTCTGATTTGCTCTCTACCAATCCCATCTGAAATGAATGTTTCATTTGCTTTACTCATCAGCTAGGTACTTCCTGCTGTTTGGCATGAGGCAGGTGTATGGTCACTTTACCTGAGCCTTTTTTTTTTTTCTAAAAAAACAAAAAAACACCTCCCTGCTATTGCTGAGCACAGCTGCACATCCATGTTAACACTGAATCATTAAAAAAGAAAAATAGTGGTCTGTGAACAACAAAACAACAACCATATTAGATATTTTTGTCGGTTTGTCACACTGAGGGCCAACAAATATTTTAGATGGCTTTTCCGTTATCTTAATTTTAGTAACACAGTACCACCACATCTGCTGGAATTCGCTAGCTAGCTAGCTTAGCCTACACCTTAGCACAGGGCAATGATGCCAGCTAATGGTTTCCAACAGCACCAAGTTAATCTACCCACGTCAAATATTTTCTTTCTTTAGATCTTAGTATAGGTACCATCCTTGTTGTATATAACCTGACTTACTTGTTCAAATGTACTCACCTGGCAGGTGTGTCAGAAAGGCGTTATCTTGTTTTTGGTAGCCACGGTTGGTCACAGTTGGTTGGTGACAGTTTTGCCGCCAGTAGGGGGCAGAACAACCATCATTTTTACCCGAATATCATCAACATTCAAAAAACACGACAACATCGAGAGGCAAAAGTGGGCTAAATTGCTGTTAATATCAATCCTAATCAACTTGTTTTGACAAATTAACAATTTGTTTGTTTATTCTTTTAAACTCCCCTGGAAGGATGTAGCAGGGGTCCGATGACGTATGTTTGATTTGTTGCTCAGCCTCGGTTCGGACCTCATCACGTAGGGCAGGGTCTGCAATTCTTGTGGGCTGTTTTACAGTCTGCGTGACGCTGGTCTGTGAACAGGGAGTATATATTTTCTGTATCATGTAAACTTAAACTCTGTGGTCCCCCACTAAGCTGCAGGGACGCAGGGCAGGTGACGCATTCGTCTTCGCAGAGCACACACCCGCACATACACGGCACACACGCGCACACGGGCTGCGAATGACCACAGAGCTTATTGCTAGGAAGTAACCGGGCCGTCAACACGAAATAACGAGAGGTTTTCACGAGGAATTATAAGGCTGGTCGGCTCGCTAGCTGACAGCAAACCAGGCATGGACGACAAGTCATTCACCAAGGAGTTGGACGGATGGATTGAACAACTGAACGAGTGCAAACAGCTCACAGAGAATCAGGTCAAAGTCCTATGCGAAAAGGTAAGGTTTGCGCAGGGAGGCGGACGAGCTATTAGTGCCCATGTTTAGCCCTCGACCGTTAGCCGTTACATCTCCGAGCTGAGTGTTGTCAGGACTAACGTCAGCTAATGCATGTGGCCTTGTCTTGGTGAACACCATTTGGCTGCAGCTCCATGCTGTACGCTGCTAAAAGGAGCCCACTCGGTAAGAAGATGGAGGGGGGATGCCTGCAAATATGTTTTCCCTAGCTACGCCCACTCTTGGTGCCTCTTCACCACTGGAGTGCACCGGCTCTGTTACAGCGAACTGTATTATATTCAGCCATATCCTGGATGGATGTTCGTTGTTTGACTTTAATACGTTTTGTTTACAGCACATACCCCCCGTGCCCACACACACTGCACCATAGCTCCGTGTTACCTGTTAATCAGCAGCATCCTGTGTTTTCTTGCTCCTACTTTTAAGGCCAAGGAGATCCTGACGAAGGAGTCCAATGTGCAGGAGGTCAGATGTCCAGTGACAGTCTGTGGAGATGTCCATGGTCAGTTCCATGACCTCATGGAGTTGTTTAAGATAGGAGGGAAGTCTCCAGACACCAACTACCTCTTCATGGGAGACTATGTGGACAGAGGTTATTACTCTGTGGAGACAGTCACACTCCTGGTTTCACTGAAGGTACAAATGTCTCCAAAACTTGCAAAGTGGCCCAGTGTTGTTGCGTTTTATAAATACTTTTTTTCTTTTGTAGGTACGTTTTCGTGAAAGAATCACAATTCTCAGAGGGAACCATGAGAGCAGACAGATCACACAAGTGTATGGCTTCTACGATGAGTGCTTGAGGAAATATGGAAATGCCAATGTTTGGAAGTACTTCACAGATCTGTTCGACTACCTGCCCCTCACTGCACTTGTAGATAACCAGGTGAGGCTGCTGTATCCACGTGTGCCTCCTGTGATGACACCTCTACAGTATTTTCTGCATTTACATATATGCTCCATTCTTTAAGATTTTCTGTCTCCATGGAGGATTGTCTCCTTCTATTGACACACTGGAACACATCAGAGCGCTGGATCGCTTGCAGGAGGTTCCTCATGAGGTAAATTCAGTCCATTGAAAAATTTTTATGGCCATTTTTCACAATTCCCTGACAGTTGTATTTATGTTCAATATACTAAACAGCAGCTGTTTTTCTTTCCCGCTCCAGGGTCCCATGTGTGACTTGTTATGGTCAGACCCAGATGATCGTGGTGGTTGGGGCATCTCACCCCGTGGTGCTGGTTACACCTTCGGGCAGGACATTTCAGAAACTTTCAACCATGCAAATGGCCTAACTCTGGTCTCAAGAGCCCACCAGCTGGTGATGGAGGTACTTTGAACTTTTTACAAATTTAAACCATAGAACAAATAAATAATAAAAAGGCATCATGGAATCTTCAAATAAATTTAACCAAGATTTCTGTCTCATTCAACAGCCAAACAAACTCATAATATTCTTTCCACAGTGGAGGTGAAACATTGTTTGGAAAATTTGTTCCAACACTGTTGCAAAAGTTCCCACAGATGTGCTGCAATAGTAGTTTGTTTTGCTGTCACCTTCTGTTAAGTTTGTACATTATGCTGCTCCTCCATCATCTGAAGCTACTGTCTGTTTCTTCTCATCTTCTCATTATGGTCATTATATTGCTGCAGGATGAGCCCCTGTCTAACCAGTCTGACAGCAATACACAGTATTTGTTACTGTCATACAATGTTATCATAAAAAAACATTATGGGCTGTAGCAACGCTCACAGTCCACCACTGTCTTTGCACAGATAGAGGGTTTGTAAATTCTCAACAACAGTTAGGGCACCTGTAGGGATTGTTTGCTCTCACGTTAAAGACTTTGTTTACCTCTAATTTGTAAGAATGCATTTCTGTTACATTAAAATGTTGCTGTTGTTGTTTTTTTCAGTTTTTAACTCTTTCTTTAAGTCCAGACTTGACCTGCTTTTATTTAAATAAATCTGGAAAGGTGGGAGTGCTGTAAAACATTTGACAGGTAGTAGATCTTCTGAAATTCTTCCCTAGGGAACGCTCCGGATTCGGTCATGACCTGACATGCTGTGAACTGAAAATAACTGACGTGCATCTAATCTCTTCATCTAGGGTTATAATTGGTGCCACGACCGCAATGTAGTGACGATCTTCAGTGCACCAAACTATTGTTATCGTTGTGGAAACCAAGCAGCAATCATGGAACTTGATGACACATTGAAATATTCCTTGTAAGTTACATGTGTTATTATCATTATTGTCATACGAATGCGCCTGTTTATGTGGACTTTGGAACTTTAAAAATATTAGTACTGACAAGGAATCTCAAAAGTGAGTTGATGAATCTTGTCCCCTTTTTTTTCAGCCTACAATTTGACCCCGCACCACGCAGAGGAGAACCCCATGTGACGCGGCGTACTCCCGACTATTTCCTGTAAGGATCACTGGTGAGGATGGCAACAGGCTACACAGAGGCTTGACAAAAGAAACATTCATTATCCCATGGACCAAAAGAAATGTGTGCCATAATCACAATGAGAATCCAAATGATCACAACTAGTTAAATACCACCATCCTGTCGACTTTTTCCTCTGTGCATGATGTTTTTATTGCTAGAAATGATTGCTACTATGAACATAACTGTCACAACACCTGCTGGTTTGTCAGGAAAAATGAATGATCTAATGCTGAGAATAACGACTAAATGTAAGTAATCTTTGTGTTAAGGTGTTAATAATGACCGGAGTGTGTTGACATATACGGTATATAAGCTGCATCTTTCACTTGGCATGGCCTCAAATCAAAGGTTGCAGTAAATATAATGTGAACTCGTTTCTTTTTGTAATTGAAGCGCAACAGTTTATTTTGTGAAGTGAGCTGATAGGGTTAGTTGTCAGAAAAGAATATGTTCTCTTTGCACTTTTGTATTTGATTTTTATCACATGGCACTGACAGACTACGTTCTTTTTATACCCTGTTAAAGTGTAAGTAGCTCTCTTTCTGCTCTGCTGTCTCCTATGAGAGTTAATGTAATTCATTTAAACAGGCAATATTGGTACAAATGACATCAGTTGTAAAAATATATATATCTATAACAACTAAATGTTTTGCAGCCACAGCTACACAAAATAAAGACTGAAGTTGCTTCGTCATGTACTTCCTCTAGGTACAGTTTGTGGCAGTATCTGTAACAGCTCTGACAAGTCACCACTAGATGGAAACAGACCCCCAAAGACAGCCAGATAAGATAATCAGTGTGTGATAAGAAGGATTAGTGTGAGTGTGCAGGAAATTGGCTAATTTTATTTATTTGTCTCTTTTATTGTAAGCACGAGTATTTGATGTATCATGATTTTTAAATCTTGAAAAGGACAAGACGGCTGATTTGCACTTCAAGCACATAGTTGGGTAATTTTGCTTTTAATTTTGTTTCATCAGTTCTTTTATGTTATTGTTTTTTATTTATTTATTATGTGAATATAAGAATGTGTTCATTGACATTAATGTCAGACTATTGTTTTTTTGTGTGTGTGTGCGTGTGTGCGTCTGTTAGTGTGTGTGACAAACCCTGCAAAGTTTTACCAGTTATTAATAATTTACTGCCTGTGAGTCAATGTAGCGAAAATGTCGGAGCATTAACGGATGTGGAGCTCAGTTTGCTGCTGAAAATAAAAGCCTCATTCAAAAGACGAAGTGAAACGAAACTCAATGTGTCACCATGGGGTGTTAACCAATAGATTTGACAGTTTTATAGAAGAAGAGAAAACCTTGCACATTCAGCACGTTTTTTCCTGCGAGCCTTTAAAATGAGCCCTACAGCGTTGTTCCTGTGTGAGGCTCCGCTCGGAAACAGGACTTTTACTTCCTCAGTGAGGATCCTGGAGTTGGGGGATGTGCCTGCGTGCGTTGTGCTGACGCTGCTGCGCGTTAAATTAGCTGCTGCAGCCTTTCAGGGACACCTCTTGCGGACCGCCGGAGCCCACAGTGCAGTAAGTAACCTGCCTACATTTCTTTAGAAAAAAACAAAACAACATCCACCCAGACATCAGAGGACATTAAAAGGAAAAACGGCACTTGTGTGTGAGATGAGAGGGAAAGCTGATCAGACGCGTCTGGCTCCTTGCAGAAGCCTGTTTAAAGACGTGTGGATGTGGCAGGCTGATACTAGTTGAATCTGGGGCGCACATCTGGACAGATGTCGTGTCTAATTACCCGTTTATAAATGTTGTTGGGGTTTTTTTTCCCCCCATCGTTTGGTAAAGGCTCTGGCGTTTTTGCTCCAGATGCAGAGACACCTCCAGTTACAGTCCAGATTTGACTGGTCTACGTCGGGTCGAACAATTAACCATATCCAGTCACAGAGCGTGTTTACCCCGCGACCACAGCCACGGAGCTGTCTTCATACGCACAGTAAATTGGGGTTAAAATGCCTTTGATCGGGTGCTACCTATAGGATTTAGGTCATTTTAATTGTGGGGAGTTGTTGTGAATCGCAGGTTAATGTGTAGCCACGCAGGCCGCCTTTGATTGGCTGAGAGTAAGGGCAGAAGCAGTTGAGGGGTTTAGAGATCATAGGCCGTGTCAGTCCAAAGTTCAGTCCTCTGAATAACCTTTACTGGTCACATAGTATTGTATTAATATTGCCATTGCATCAGTCTGGGTTTGGCATCAGCCAGGGTCCTGCAGCCTCTGTACTGACCACCTCGCTGTGATTTAGTGTTTTATTGGATAAGCCCAGAGAAGGGGGTGTTTTGTTGCCATCTCGTGAGAACCCCATGGAGTTTAATTCAATTTAAAGAGACAGCACGTCTCTTGCACTACACTTCCCCGCCAGCTAACAGGAGACTTGTCTGTTCTCTTGTCAATCCAGCAGCCATCTTTGGTGCAATTTCAGGTGGAGTTTCATCGTCCTGCTGTACATGCATGCATCTAGACCATGCTGTGCTGTCTGTTTCTCCCTCGGTCTCACAGTGGAGCATGGTACAAATGGTTAAAAACCAGATCAGACTGGGTTACAATGACCCCTACACACTGGGAGGAATGAGCATGCTGCAGGCACATTCACAAAGCTGATGTTTTTGATAGTGCTGGCTCTATTCATTGCAGGCCAGTCTTATCTGGTTCCTGATTGTGGAATCATAAATGCATAAAGCTTTACTGAAATAGTAGTAGATGACATTAAAAACCAAATGTTGCATAACATCCCTGCACTTCACTCATGGTACTATTACAATTTGTAGCTCAATGATATAGTAAGAAATAATATGTTTAGTTGTTCACGACATACATGCAAAGGGCTTTGTCACTTTCCGAGAGCTGCTTTTCAGCCACACTCTGGGTGGGGGTGTGTGTGCCCATAATAGGCCTTTGCAGTTTAGTGCTTCACAGCCCTTGTGTCAGGTCAGCCATCACCATAGCAACATTATGCTGAATTAACAGCATGGCAATCCAGAAAGAAACATTTTTTTCAGTCCTTCACTGATTTGTGTCTGCAAAAGAAAACAAGGGCTGGAGGGGCTGTAAGCTTCAGGGGTGAAGGCTGGAGCAGGGCCCTCGATTCCAGGAAAATTATCAGTAACAGTTAGCCTTACACTGTGCAGCTGCAAAACACTGTCAAGATAACTAGGCCTCAGTTGTTGAGGATCCAGTACGGACAGGTTGTGCTTTAATTTAGCACGTTTGTATCAGGATGATTTGCTTGGATTGTTTTGTGACCCTGCTTCCGTTTATTTACCCCAGAAGACAGTTACTGGAAAATCATTGAAGCATGAACCCTACACGTTTGTTGTATACTGACAGAAACCTGATATGATTATTGTAATATTTTCTTTTCCTCAGATAAACATGGCAGCAGAGCTATCCACTTCCATAAACATCAAGGAGCCCCGGTGGGACCAGAGCACATTTGTAGGTCGGGCTAAACATTTTTTCACCGTCACAGACCCCAGGAACGTCCTCCTCACCAACGAACAACTAGCCCATGCACACAAAATCATCACCGACTACAGGTAAATCAGGCTGTCAGTGGCAATTCATCAATAACCAAAATAGGATCCATCGCTGTCACTAGATGATGTTTGCTTCTTTGCCATCTTACAGGCAAGGTGTAGTCTCTCCAGGGCTGACAGAGGATGAACTGTGGAGAGCCAAATATATTTTTGACTCGGCTTTCCATCCCGATACCGGGGAGAAGATGATCCTGATTGGCCGCATGTCAGCGCAGGTTCCTATGAACATGACGATCACTGGATGCATGATGACATTTTACAAGTGAGAACTTGGTTTAACTTTGTATTTAACAGACCCGAACACCAAACGTATACATTTATGATTATTACTATTGCTATTCCTATGGCTACCACTTAAACTATTACTATTATTACTAACAGGGAAGCTAAGAAACTTAATGATATGTTACAGTAGGGAAATCATAGGTGTAAATTAGTGAATTTAAACTTGATACCAACAATATTCCTACAATTTAGTCCAGTTCTCTATATTGGACTTATTTGAGTGATTGCTGTATATTTTTGATTGGGTTAGGGTTAGTGTTAAAATAATCCTAACCCCACCCCTTCTTTATTGTCCTCAATTATAACTCCACTTTTTAAATCTCGCAGATCGACTCCAGCTGTGTTGTTCTGGCAGTGGATCAATCAGTCCTTCAATGCAATAGTCAACTACACCAACAGGAGCGGCGATGCCCCTATCACAGTCAGGTAAGGGACAGACATGTTGGTGCAGACACTGGCCCCAGTTAACCCTTAACTCTAAAGTTTTTGTGTGGACAGTTTTTGTGTGATGTGACCGGTGACTCTTTTGTTTGCAGTCAGCTTGGCACAGCTTATGTGTCTGCCACCACAGGGGCAGTTGCCACCGCTCTAGGACTAAATGCACTAACAAAGGTATCAGTTCATCTAACCCCATTCCACATCTCATTTTAATGCATTGACCTCAGCTGCATGGGTGTGCTGACGTGAAGTTAGCCACGCACAAAAAGTCTCTTTGTCATAGAGGAGCGATATTATTTACAGGGTCATGCTCTGTAATCACCACGTTGTCATGCCAGCTTTTATAGTGACTTTGTGTTGGTACATCCTGATTTATTGTAGAAAAGTCTAATGTACAATATCTGAAATATAACCTGTAATAACTTTTGGTGTCCCCTGGCCTCAAAGGTGAAATTGGTTGTGCTGTCAGGATACAGCATAGCCAAGTGTTTCACATATTCCCTCCTGTTTTCACGCCTCCTCTCTCCTGCTGTAGCATATTTCACCTCTGATTGGACGGTTTGTTCCATTTGCTGCTGTAGCTGCTGCTAACTGCATCAACATCCCGCTGATGAGACAAAGGTAAGGAGCAACGTCCACACCTAAAGGACGCAACACTCATTTAAAATCAGTCCTCGTAGTATATACCACATTATTAAAGCTTATTTGGGTTCCTCCTCTGATTTAATTTGCTCTGCATTTCGTCTTCAGAGAACTTCAACACGGCATTCCTGTAACAGATGAGAACGACAACAGGTTAGGAGAGTCGACGAAAGCTGCACAGCAGGCTATCTCTCAGGTTGTGGTCTCCAGGATTCTCATGGCCTCTCCAGGAATGGGTATGAAAATCTGTGTGTCACCAGCTCATTTAGACGCCTGCTGAGAGTTTCTTAACTCCACATCTTTTAACTAAAGACAAAATACAAAGAGTGAAAAACCACCTTGCCAATGCATTGTTAAGTAATATTTTGTGTTATTGCAGCTATCCCCCCGTTTCTAATGAACCACTTGGAGAAGAAGGCCTTTCTGAGGGTAGGCATATCTCTGAATTAGTTGCATCCAAACTGAAGAGGAGTGCACCTGCTGCGCTAATCTCTTTAACTTTATCTGTCAGTCATTTCAAATACCATGACGCTTTCATCAATTTGGTGGGAACCTGATGTTCCACACTGTCTCTGCCACTTGGCTCCTTTTAGTAATCACACATCAGAGGAATGAAAAGCACTGACAACATGAGGCCGCTCTAGTATGGGAATTCACCACTGCTTTTGTGCCCCTCATTCGTTTTTTTCTGCCTGGTCTTTTCAGAAGTTCCCATGGATGAGTGCACCTATTCAAGTCAGCCTGGTGGGATTCTGGTGAGTCGTCAGAGATGGTCCACCTGATAAGCCGCCATGTGGAATTCCTTTGAAATTTCACACTAAGATGCTATAATGAGGATATGAAATCTGAGCAATACGAAGATTTATATCCCTGAATGTTTCTGTTCAGGTTACTGTCAGGTATCTCCAGGGGAATGTGCCCATAGGAGTTCTTGGTTCACTAAGATGAAGTTCTCACTGAGATCCAGTGACTGGTTTTTCAGTCTTTCAGTCATTATTAAACCACAGATCCTGTCTTATGATCTTGACAATGACACATGAGGCATCATCCCTCGTGTTTCACTGATGTTTCCTGGCTCCACTTTGTGACGTAGACCTCAGGGCAGCCAATTAAAACAGTGAAACAGTCCTTTAGTTCTGCTCTGCTGAAATCACAGTGATGTAAGCAGCACATCCTGCCAAGAGTGTGTCCCATTGAGTGCCTGCACACACACACACACACACAATATAGTACAACTGCAGCTACTTGCTATTTGATTCATATGCAGATTATTTCCTTGATTAATAGATCAAATCAAACTTTGCATTAGGACTGCATCTAGTATTCATTGTCACTCGTCACAAAATGACATCTTCAAATAGTGGTTAGGGTTAAACAGTTCAATACAAAGATAGTAAATATACAACACAATGAAGCAGGAAAAAGGAAGAAATCCTCACACTTCAGACTTAAATTGATTAATAATTGATGAATTGTTTAAGAGTGTCAGTGCTGCAGAAATGATAAAGTTTGTAGATGTGGAAGAAAGAAATATACCTTTGAGAATATTTTCAGGCAGTTAAATTACAATGGAAAAATAAGTTCTGGACTGTTTCCACATTTGTTTAAAAGATCTGAGTTTGTCTTTCAGCCTGGTGTTTGCCACTCCACTGTGCTGCGCATTGTTCCCTCAGAAGAGGTGAGTGAAGCCTTTATTACTGACACTGAGACAACAGTAGCCAATCAGATCGTTGCATTCTCTTTAGTTCAATACATGCAGAGTTAGCGTGATTCTTTTCTGCCTGAACTGTTACATAATACGCCTACACTGTATGTGTTTGACCCATTGACCCCTCTGCGATTTCTCCCCCTGATCCAGCTCTATGTCAGTCAGCCGCTTGGAGCCCGAGCTGCAGGAGAAAATCCGGGCAAACTACCCAGGAGTAGAGAGGGTCTACTTCAACAAAGGGCTATGAGTGTGCAGCCCCTTCATCCAAACACTGCCATAACACAGCTGCAGGCCCAGTCCTCGCCTCTCTGCCAGCCCTCCTCATTCAGTGTGCCAAAGTTAAGTTTGTGTCTCCTCATTTCCACCGTTCAGATGGGTATCGGAGGACTCCCTCTCTCAGTCAGTCTCTTTGTAACGAGATGTTTGCTTTTGTTGATGTGACTTTCTTGTAACTGCTAGAGAAGATCTTCTCTGACAGGGCCGGATGAAAAGTATGATTAGCATCATAACGGATAAAACGGCCCGAGTAAGATTATTTTTAAGTGGACTTTTTTTTTCCTGTGCAGTATATATTTTTCATATTGGTCACTTGTTGATCGTACATTGCCGCCAAATCATTGTCATAGTCTCCTAATGAAGATTGGTGGGCACTTTACTTCGTACTTGCATTACAACAGATCACAATCAGATCTTAACACTTATCAGTCCTCTGAAAGACCTCCGCAGTTCATGCATTTGCCAAATCTCTACTCACACGTTTCCTAGACCTCTTATCAACGATTGCAACCTCGGTCTCTTAACACTGTTTGAAAGAATTCACTTTAACTCACTTTAATTCAGATCATTTTTGCCAAATGAGTGACATTCAACAAGCCATGAGGCCTCTTGACATCTGATCATGAATCTGAAAGCAATCCTCCAGGGATCCACCCTATAAAATGTGACACTAAGATGGTGGGAACCATCGATGGGCCAACACGGTGCTATTTGATGTCTTAATAATCAGTGTTTATCGTTCTATTTATTCTGCTCTGCAAACATGCATGAACAAACCACTCCTCATACGAGCATGGTGGGATTTAAACATGGCGTCTCCGGAACTAGTAACTTTTCTGTATATGTAGTCACACTGAGGCTTCGTTCAGGAGAGCCAACAAAAATGATCATTTCAGTGAAACGCACTGGCTCAGATTTCCATAATCTCCAGTAGCAAATCAGGATAATCTGATCACAGTATTTGATCTCACATAATTTATTCATGCCTTATACAGACTTAAATGGTTTCTGTCTTCTATACCTTAATGCATCATCCTAAGAAGTTTGATTAATACCACACAAAGTGGCACAATTTAGATTGATGTGGCAGTATTATCATATTGTTTTAAAGGTGTTGTAGTACATTTGTTGTCTACGTTGGATAAAGATATCAGTATTGGGGGTAAAACTAGCAATGTTCTCACCATATTGTTTTTCAAGACATGAATGGTATACAGAATGACCCATATGACCAATATCTGTTCAAAGTGTTATTGTAACATTTTAATCCAGTGGAACATAATGCAGAATTGCTTTGGTCTCATCGGCAAAGAACCTCCCACTTTGTGTTTCATTGTATTTTGTTCATAAAGTGAGGAACATCTTAGTTATTTCATGGAGTTGCATCAGCACACACTATCACAGAGCTGTGGCCAGATGAGTAGATCAAGCAGGTGCAGTGTCATGTTGTAACATTTGTTGTGCACCTTTGCTGCAACAAGTCAATATTCAGATGATGTTGTTAGTCTGTTATATTTGGACACAAATGGTGTAAACTCTGCTGTATCAGCCTGAGTATTAGATTGCGTTCTGCCATCTTTTCCCTTTGGCATGTGAAGCTCATGTACCTTATTAACAGCTACTGTATTAAGTTAAATTGTAAACATTGTACAACACGTCAGATTCATCATTAGATATTCTGAAATCAGGGATGAGGGTGAAAGCGATGGACTGAAGCCACATTACTCACAAGAAGTATTTAAATCTTTGACCAACCTATCCTCATTTTGACACTTTAAATGATTTTAAATGTACTTTTAGGACCCAGTGTATGTTGAAATCATTTGGTCCAATTAATGCAAATGTTTACATTTTAAATTTGAAAACATCACATGCTTGTGAAATGAATTGATTTGCTTTCATTGCATCCTCTGCTCATCATGGTGTGTGATCCGTAAGGTGTTTAATGTTTAATATACTGTAAATCTACTGATATATATACATATATATATATTGCTGTAAAAGTAACTTTATTTTAGGTGGTTGGTGTTTCCAGAGAGAGATGTTGGAGTTGGAGCTGTTCCCTAGCTGGTTTGAAGTGAAGTTTGTTATTCTAGTGTTCAAGGTAACTGAATGTAGCATTTCCCAATTACAGATGTTTTATGGTGCATTAGTCCAGAAAAGCACAATGTTGTAACAGATTTTAAATGCTGCACATTTTTAAAACTTGTTAAACCAGTTCAGTTTCCTGACCACAAATGCTTTTCAGTCAATCACTGATCATGTGGCTTGAGAAGAGATGATATATTAAACTTGCCCTTTGGTAGACATTATTTTTGAGCATTAACATTAACCTCTGATCGTGTCTAATAAAAACTACCCCCCCTTCCCCACCCCCCTCCCAAGGTATTTAACAAAAATTTTAAATGGACATATTCACATGCTTCAAACTACCAAATCAAATGAAATATCACGACAGCCAAAGCGATACAAAGCGACTCGGAAAAAAAA
>OMNW01009448.1:45822-60895 GCA_900303245.1 Selene dorsalis
CTCGGAAAAAAAAAGTCATTTACAGTTTGCATTAATCAAAATTAATATTTTTTAAATAGATGGCTATTTGAAGGTTATCTGATTTGTTTTGCAGTACACTGGGGTGATGTAATGTTTAGACTAACTGGATGAAATAAAATTTGATGAAATCTTCTATCTGGTGTTTATTTATGCAAACACTTGTCTCCACAGCACCATCTTCTGGTTTAAACTGAACACAGTGGCGAGACGTTACAAAAGCCATTTTATTCCAAGGCACATCATGTTCAGGAGTATGCATGATACCAAGTGTGGACTCAATTTAAATGCACACAGATCTCAAGTCCTATGGACGTCTCAACGACGCAATGCACAGAAACAACAGATGGGCATATAACATTCAGAAGGTGTAACAGCTACAGAACATAACGCATCCCTGGAAAGTGGCAGGACAATCTGATTCCAGTCTCTTCTCACCATCAGAGAGAAAAACTACAGAAGTTTGGACAGAAATTTCAAGGAATAACTTGACTATGATTATTACCTTGTGGTTTTACACAGCAGATATTAATGGGAAAAATAATAATCACTTGTAACCACTTCACAAGAGAAAACCTAAAGCATAGTCGACTGAATAGTCAGTATCTACAAGTGCAAAATGTAATTGGGTTGATTTCAATTTTGCAACTTGAACAATCAGATTTTATGAAATGTGACTAAATTCCTCAGTGTTCTTTGTCTGTCAGTAACTTGTTTGGTGGAACTGCTGACGCACAGCTTGTGTCTAATCTGGTGACCTTGCTGTGTTTCCTGCTCCCCTGGGTTCAAAGGTGTTTCTTTGATCAAGCAAATCAGTGTGAAATATATGTAATCATTATATAGAAAAGCAGAGAGATGGATAAAGTTGCATTAGAAAACAGTAACACCACCTTGCTTACTGTGACATTAAAAGAACACAGACTAATTTACAATGGAGTCTTTTCATAACAGACCTTCTCTTTGCAGCAAGGTAATCCAAACACGAACAATGTCATTCATGTAACAACTTCTGTTCAACAATGAATAGTGTTCACATTCACAGACAATCACTTCACTTCTTCATAATTAACTTCATTTGACACAACTATATGAATTTTATAGTCTTTTGTAGTTGACGTCCCTATTCACAGTCGGTCTTCCTCTTCTCTGCTTTGAGTCACTGACCTTATCTTTGTTCATACTTTGTGCACATTATGTCCAAGGTAACCTCTACAGTGCTATCTTTGGAATGTGTTGGACTTTGCCAAGGCAGCATTTCAATTGGCACTTGGGTCAAACTTTCATTTTGCACTTGACTTAACTGGCATTTTGCACAGTAATTAGTTTCCAGCGAGTCCAAAGACTTCATGGATTGAGTTTTTGTCTTACCTGGTTTAGTAATTACACATTTTGGGAGATTGAAAACGAAAATTGGCATTTGGATTCAACAACTTCATTGTTCACATAGGACAAAATTGAAAAAAAGATAAATAAGGGTAATATAAATACTCTGGAATATAATAATACAACACTGTCTTGTAATTTTCCACTGAAGGACAATTAGTTAAAATATAACTCTGTAGTGTCCACACTAACAAGGGGCACCACCGTTAAAATGTCTTTGGATAGATGTTAAAGATTGTACTGGCAAACGCCCACAGTGGCACAGCTGATCGTCACTCTGTTCCCTGGATGTGGACATCTGCTTAAAGGCTCAGAAGATGCCTCACGCCCCTGCGCAGTGTCAGAGGATCAGACTGTCAAAGGATTGGTCGAAGAGCGTGCCCGAGGGCAGTTACCTCAACAAAAGATAGTCTGCTACGGGAGGAGAGGAGATCATCTCAGCAAGCTCTGAAGAGCATGTGATGCGGTGGTTGAGCTAAAAGAAAGCAAGAGGAATATAAGCTATCTTCAAGTCAAAAGTGCTGCCCCGAGGCACCTACAGCAGATGGATGGGCCATTATTCAGTGTAACCCTTTCAGCTTACCATGGCCTAGCCTTCAGTAAATGCAGTTACTGTCTACTTCAGCCTAGAAAAGTAATGGCTGGTCCACGTGAGCCGTAGACATTCAGCACAACTCCTCATCACACAACGCCTCCCCCACCAGCAGAGAGTGCTTGTCGGGCTCACTGAGCACCAAGCTGTTGAGCGAGTGCTTGTCGGAGCGCAGGGAGTTGATGGAGGCACGGCTGTAGTTGACAAGGCGGTCCAGCAGGCTCAGTTTGGGGGAGGGACGACGCATCTCACCCATGCCAATGTGGATGCTGACATCAGACAGGCTGGCCTGCCGTCTGTTGTTACCCAGTCGAGCCTCCAACTTCTCTGCACTGGGCTTAGTGTAACTAGACAAAGACACAGAGAAAAACAAATATAGAAAGTGACCGGGAGAACGGTTGAGATGATTATACTCAAAGGGAGAAAAGCAAAGTACAGAGATAAGAATGAAACCATTAAATGTCTCATTACCATTTGAGTAGGAGAGAAGACAAAACCACAGAGACAGATGACAGTGCCATCGCAGCAGAGCCCATCCATGGCTGTAACACCAGACCAATGGGAAGGAACACGCCTGTGAAGAGACAAAGTTCAGATTGCCATTGTGGTCAAACTGATTTGAATGTGTGTGTGATGATATAATGTAAATTTTGTAATCTTTTGCCTCCACCTACCAGCAGCAATAGGAATGCCAACGAGGTTGTAAATCAGAGCAAATACAAAGTTGATCCTGATCCTCTTGACAGTCTTCTTAGAGAGGTCGATGCTACCCACCACATCCAACAGGTCGTTCTGTACACAAGGGAAAAAAGGTTAAACGAAAAAGGTTCAAACATTAAACTGTTTTGTTTTTATAAAATTAGAAGGGTTTTATATAATATCCAATCTGCGTACAAAAATGAAAACAATAAATAAGGCAACAGTTTTGTTCAGGTTTCAATAGGTCAAATCAAAGGTAAAAAAAAAAAAAAAGAGGAAAAGAATTAAGATCAAAATAAGACAAATAACAAAATCACCTGTATGATACTTTTGGTGTAAGTATGACATTGTGTTGTACAATGTATGTTTACTGTGATACTGCAAATTCACACTGCCTCAGTGTTGCTGGGCAGAAATATCATGTTTGATAGTCATATATGAAACAGCTGATGTGTAGACCAGACACATTCATTCATGATAGAGAAGCTCAATTCTCACCCTTATCAACACCACATCTGCTGCCTCTATAGCCACATCTGTCCCAGTTCCTATGGCGATGCCCACATCAGCCATGGCTAGAGCAGGTGAGTCGTTGATGCCGTCTCCCACCATGGCTACTCTCTTGCCTGCCTGCTGTAGCTGCTCCACCTTGGCCACTTTGTGTGAGGGAAGCACTTCAGCAAACACTTTCCTGATACCCACCTGGAAAAGAGGCAGAAAACAGACTCAGAAGCGCACACACAAAAAAACAGGGTGGGTTTCCTTTTCGGGCTTAATACACTTAATACAGCCACACTCTTCATACCTGAGCAGCAATGGCCCGTGCTGTCTTGCTGTTGTCTCCAGTCATTAGCACAACTTCCAGACCCATGTTGGTCAGAGTGTGTACCGCAAGCTCGGCCTCTGGTTTCACTGTGTCAGCTATGGCTATCATTGCACACAGCAGGTCTGCGCACAAAAAGAAATGTTTAATAAGAAGACCTCAATAATTTCCTAATTAGAGGGTCAGGATAAAACAGAAAAAAGGTAGCAGACTTCGATTTCATATTAAACAGCACTACTTACTGTCTACCGCTACAAGAACAGCAGTGCGGCCTCTGCGCTCATGCTCCGTCATAGCTTCATCTATCTCAGGTCTGATCTGTAAGCAGTTTCTTCTCATCCACTCTCTGTTACCAATCAGGACGACATAGGTGGCTGTCTGGATGAGGCCTAAACACAGAGTTCATGGGTTAACAGCACAGAAACATAAAGGTGAATTCACTATTTCCATTATTGCTTATTACAATGGAACAGTTGAATGACACATAATATTATATCAGTACATGACAACAACAATGTGTTTGGATTGCATTTCACAACTTACTTAATGGTTGTG
The DNA here is from genome assembly GCA_900303245.1 of Selene dorsalis. Taxonomy (NCBI): domain Eukaryota; kingdom Metazoa; phylum Chordata; class Actinopteri; order Carangiformes; family Carangidae; genus Selene; species Selene dorsalis. The sequence continues at coordinate 49,893 of OMNW01009448.1, forward strand.
GATCCATGATGAGTGGATGTGAGCTGGTGGTTATCCGGGTGTCACTGATCTGGACGAGGACACTGTTTCTCTGGTTGTTGTCCTCACTGTCACTGTCTGCCTGTTTCAGCAGGGTCTCTGTGTTGCTGACATGACATCGAATGCCACAGCCTGGCACTGCCTGAAAGTCTGTGCACGTGCCAAGAGACTCTGTGCTGAGCTCCTGCACGCAGATTGAAATCGATGTTTATATAACATTTTACAAATATAAATAATACGGAGGACTAGTCATGTGAGATCTACAGAAAGTGGAGGGTTACATTTAAGGTAGACACTCACCTGTTTGCAGTATTTGGTGATAGCTGCACCCAGAGGATGTTCGCTGTTGTTCTCAGCTGTACCCACGATAGCCAGGAGTCGGGAACGAGGCATCTTGTTCCCCTCCACAACTATCTTGACTTGGATAACCTTTGGAGCACCGTATGTGATGGTCCCAGTCTTATCAAACACCACTGACTGGACCTGCACATAATTAACAATATTATTAAAGTCAGGAAGAAGTACTGTCAGACTGATTCATAAATGAATTTCCCTTTGGGATGAATAAAGTATTTCTAGTATTTCTATTTCTATGTTTTAATAATATCTAAACTGATGTGGTTTTTTAAGACAGAAACCTTTAGTAATGTGCTTAAATCAACAGTTGATCTGTTACATAATTGGCTGACTATATGCAGTCTCAGGAGCACCAGAGTACTATCATTAACAAACCTTGTGCGCCATCTCGAGTGGCTCTCCTCCCTTTATCAGAATACCATTTTGGGCTCCGACCCCTGTGCCCACCATGACAGCTGTCGGGGTGGCCAAGCCAAGGGAACAGGGACAGGCGATGCATAACACTGTAATGGAGGCCTGGAAGGCAAAGCGAATCACCACCTCGGACCTGGAAATGCTCTTGTCATAACCCTGCAGGGAGAAAAGAGAGCTGTTAACTTCTGTTTCCAATTATTCACAATGGATTTTACCTTTAGTGGAGATTAGAAGGTTGAATAGTTATAAGGAACGTTATCAGACACACTAAATATACTGAGAACACTGGTACAGTCAAACATTCAGTCTGAAAAGAAGACTTACAGGAAAGTATTTCTCCACCAGTGAAAAATCCAAAAACCCAATGATGATCCAGGCGAGCAGTGTAAGTAGAGATATCCCAACGATGAAGGGCACAAAGTAGCCACTGATCTTATCTGCATACTGCTGGATGGGAGCCTAAATAATTAAATGTGAGAAATTACACACCTTCTTAATGTTACCCTTGAGGCAGGTACTCATTGCAGAACTCAAATCACACAACTACCTTTGAGGTTTGAGCCTCCTCCACTAGTTTGACAATCTGAGACAGTGTAGTGTCCATGCCAACATGTGTAGCGCTGACGAGCAGAGAGCCATTCTGGTTAATGGAGCCAGCAATCACTGTGCTCCCGGGCTTCTTAGTCACTGGCATGGCCTCACCTGGAGTCACAAAGCAACAGCTGGTCAGAAAACACAGCAGATCGTAGGAGCTGGTCCTCTGCAAATAAATGCTGGTGTTTCAGTAGAAGCCACAGCTCAAACAATAACCTTATGTTTGCTGGTGCTCACAATTGGTCTTCCCATAATCTTAAGTAATTTTTTTGATTGAATAAAGAAAATAAACTATGTGAAAAAATCTTACAGGGATCCAAGAATGTTTGAAATTATATTACAAAGACTTTATTTTGAGTATTTATTCAACTATGTGTTTACATTTTTCCCTGATTCTTGCTAGATTCTGTTTAGACTGGCTCTGCGAATCTATCAGTGTATTTTTATTGACTTTGTTGCAGATTGCTCAATTTTTTAAATGGCAGAGAGACATGTTAAATTTAGGACAAGTTGAAGGAGGGAAGTGAATAAAACTGATTGGATGGATTGGTTCATTTTGCCTGAATACTTATATTTTAGCATATCATTTCTACCACACTCACAAAGGCTATTGATTAACTCTTAAACTCTTTTTATGTCATGATTATTCATATACTGTGACCAACCTGTGATGAGAGACTCATCAGCCATGGAGTGACCCTCGATAACCCTGCCATCTACTGGAAACTTTCCTCCAGGGACGACTTTCACCACATCACCCCTCTGCACCAGTTCCACATCCACCTGCTCCTCACTGAAAAACACATATAGATATCAAACACTGTAGATGTTGTTCATGATTCATGTTATTCTATTTTTCACAAAAGAAAAAAACAAATGCACAATTTTTCACAGCAAGAACTCTGTCTGCATATGAACAATGGACAATCTTGGCGGAAAAAAATCACATGACGATAACTGATTTTTTAGGGATGTCTAGTGTGTCAAGACAGGTAAGATTAAAGTTGGAGTTTAATTTTGAATGCTGCGAACTGACAAAAGCATTTGTGTTATTCTTCCTGTGGAAAATGAGCTTTTGGTGCAGCCTTTGATATGCCATGCAAACATTTGTATGAGTTGTCATCTATAAACAACTGAAGATATGAACCATCCCAATAAACAAAGTGAAAGTAGAGAACGAGTACCTGAGAATAGACTGGTCACTGCCGAGAGTGACCACTGTGGCTTCAGTAGCTTGTAGAGACATGAGTTTGGACAGTGCCTCAGACGTCTTGCTCTGGATGGAAAAACCAAGGAGAGAGAACAATTTCCAATTTTATTATAAACATTTAAAAAAGGCACTTAAAATGCTAGATATCAACAGCAGTGATGTTTAAACCTTGGCTATCTGTTCCAGCCAGCGTCCCAGGGAAATGAAGACAAAGAGCATTGGTGGTGTGTCGAAAAAGGTGATGGGGTTGATTTTAGCCTTCTCCGCCATGGACACAATTAGGATAACGAATGAGTAGGTGAAGGCTATGGAGGTAGCCAGAACTATTAGCACATCCATGTTGGCAGATCGGTGTTTCAGAGCTTTGTAGGCTTGAATATAGAAGTAGCGACCTCCAATAAACTGAGGAGAGGAGAAACAGAAATGCTTAAATTCTAATCCATAAGTTCCTGTGTCACAATCGAAAGAGAAGTGTAGAAATATCCCACTGATTTACCTGTACAGGTACACAAAAGAGGAAGGAGAGGAGGTTCATGATGGAGAGGCCTGGGAGCAGCTGTCTCTCCAGGAACATGTTGGAGTGGTAATGGTTGCGGTCCTCCGCTGTAGCATTGTGTTGGTGTGAAACATTCATCTGGTGGTCCATGATAATCATGTAGATCATCATGCCCATCACAGGCACACAGAAAATCAAGCTCACCAGGAAAGATTTCCTCCACCTTGAAAGGTGAAATATGAGTTAGAAATAAATTAATTTTAATCATACATCATACATACAATGCTGAATAATATGTTAACACATTTGTATCTGTATGCCTATATACTCCATATATGACTAAGAGGAATTAATTGAGATTTCCTTGGCATAAAAGGTCCAAGCTTCCGTATATATAAAACTTTCAAACTGTCTCATTAAATGTGACACAGCTTCAGTAACTTTTGGTTGGCACCTGATTGTACTTATTAGATCCTGGGCTGAATAAGCCAGATGTTTGTTGATACCAAGCTACATGGGAGAAACTGGGTATTGTCATGCTAGAAACCACTCTACCACTCTATATAAGCATTTCTTGCCGCTGAAAGCAGCAGAAAAATAAGATGAATTTGTTGAGTCATTATTTAAAAATAGCATTTGCTATAACAGGAATTCAAGCATAAACACATAACATGCATAAACAACATGCACACAAAATGTACTCACTGTCGTATCTCTCTGCTGTGGTCCAGGTGACTGGCAGTGCGGTCCCTCTTCACCAAAGATGCTTCGAACCCGAGATTCTACAAATATAAGTCAATTTGCTGATCAAATCAATCATGATTAAACATGTCAAATAATTCACTGGTCTGTTTGAATATGACCTGGTGTCAACAAACAATAAGGAGCACTGACAAAAATAACTGATCAAACGCATAAATAACAGACAGAGGCAGGAGCAATACCTCGATCAGCTTGATGATGTCTCGCGGCCCTATAATTTCCGAGTCGTACTTAACGTGTGCTTTGTTGGTTGCCAAGGCAACAGAGGCATATATAATCCCCTTTTCTCTCATAAGGCTGGATTCAATTTTGTGAACACAAGAGGCACACGTCATTCCCCAGACCTGAAAGAAGGTGAAGAGGAGCACAAGTAGAGAAAGGAACAAAAATATATTAAAGAGGGTCTGAAGTGAGGAACTGGTATGATTCCTTTCATCTAATGAAAAGAAGGTTGCATGTATTCAACATCCTTCTCAGACACTGATGGAAATGTTTATTTATGGATTCCATTTTGTGGAAACATATTATTGCACTGAATGAGTCTTGTCAGTACAACCTTGCGCTCACTCACCACTAGCTCTAGGTTTCCGTTCGAACCCTCATAGTTCTCCATCACAGACGCAGTGAAGCCCAGCTCTTTAACACACTCAGCTATCTTCATAGGGTCGATGACTTCAGGGTTGTAACGCACCTCTGCTTTACTGGCCATTAGTGCCACCAGGACAGAGTAGATACCTGTACAACATTAAAGATTTTATCTGGTGAATCCAATAAGATGGCTAATCCTTAGTGAAATAAGTAAATGTTTTCGTGTTTTTACAGACCAGGTTCATTCTTAAGGTTTCGTTCAATGTTTGCCACACAGGAAGCACAGGTCATCCCTCCAATCTGGATATAGCATTTTGTAGAGTTCTTGTCTGTGCTGCGTCCCTGGGGGGTTTCTCTGTGGAAGTCACTGTCCAGCTCCTTATCTTTTACAGGTGCTGGGCTCGAAGACATTGAGCAAATGGTATCTGGTGCAGGCAGCAGGGAATTGGTCTCTGTGGGGAACATATTCGTCATTAAAGCAATGTTAGTTGTTATCAATGTCTCAACCTTGAAGTTCATGTACCCTCACTACCAGAGTAATGTTAACAGAAGCCACTTGTAGGAGGAGATACTTACACAAATAAGCATACTGTTAGTTTAGCCTAAGACTATCTACAGGTGACTCTCTAGTAAAAACATAAACAAATAGAATTAGCCATTTCACCATGAAGAAACTAGCCGATTCAACAACTTGCTCTCTTACCAGGCAGGAAGGCATCAAAACCCATGTCCTCTATGGCCTCCCTCAACTCCTCTGGTGAAGTCAGGAGGGGATCATACTCAAAGATCCCCTGGTGCTCAGCCAGGGAGACCTGGGCTGACACCACCCCCTTCCTTTGGGAGATCATGCCTTCAATGGACTGCACACAGGAATTGCACGTCATGCCTTCAATGCGAATTTTAACTACAAGTGCAAGAGGTTGGGTAAAACAGGGCTGTGGGGCTGTAAGTTTGGCCTGGATCGCTCCCGCAGGCCATGGTGTTGACAAGGCAGGTGTAGGCGAGATGGGTATAGGACTGAGGGGGCCAGTGGAGTCCCAGGGTTGAGTCTTGAAGTTTCCTGGAGGCAGCGCCTCAATTGCCTGCTGCAGCTCAGGCACTGTGACGTTTAGAGGATCATAGCAGATGGAGGCCTTTTCCTTCTCCAGAGAGACCTGCACAGAGGAGACCCCTGGCAGCATAGAAATATTGTCCTGAATATTAACCACACAGGAATGGCAGTGCATGCCTTTCACCCTGAGTGTAACAAGTGTCGTGTCTATGAAGATTTCTGTCTCCTCTGAAGTCTCTGATGGTGAGGAAACTGTTGGTTTTTGCAAATCAGCTAAACGTTCAATTTCACTGGGGGGCAGCTGTAGAGGTCGAGGCTTGGACTTAACAGAAGCCTTGAAGCCAGCAACAGAAATCTGGTCGATGATTGTTTGGACAGTGATGAGGTAAGGCAGGTAGACGATTGTAGCTTCCTGAGACTCTAAAACAACTGTGGATGATTAAGACATGACAAAGTCAAAATACAAACACAGCATAAAGGAAAAGAAATATAATTGTTTCACAAGAATAGGAGATGATTGCAAATGCAGAGTTTCATAATCAATGAACTGGGTTATGATTTAAAGTTCACTGATTTTGCTTACATGACATTTTGGCACATCTGTCATTGTAAAAATGTGTCATGAGAATAAAATTTATTACTGAGCTCTGGTTTTTCAACAACATAACTAGAATTTACAGGATACAGTCAGCAGTATATACAGCCAGTTTACACACAATGATAATTCTGCACTCAGCAAACGTAATCCTATGACAACCTGCAATCCAATCCTACAATACCAGTGAAAGGATTTCATGAGTCATGGTCAAATCCTACTGAGCAATCTGTCAGTGGTGAGCCTACAGACAAAAGGGACTGGCACTCACAATTAAATGACTCCTATGAAATGAGATGATGACATATATGCATTCCAACACAGCACCATAAATTTGTTACAGTGAGACTACACGTCTACAAGGTCATGAACTAGTCAAGTGCATTACCTTTGATCTTTTCAACCCCTTTCAGTTTTCCAATCTTCCCTTCAATGGTGGTAGTACAGGAGTGGCACGTCATTCCTTCAATGCATAACTTCAGGAGAGCCGCCCCTCCTCCCCTGCTGTGAGATGGAGACAAGGTTGGGCCTTTTTGCACGGGGCTGCTGGGTGTGGGGATCTCCAAAGATGTTACGCTGGCCACCATCTGGCTCAGCTGCAGCACTGAAGTCAGGGAAGGAACAAAGGTGACACTGAGGCCCGTCTGGCTCTCTCTGACATCCAGCACACCCTGAATCTGGGATAACTTCTCCAAAGCCGCCTCTTGGGCTGCAGGCGTGAGGCCTGTGGTGGATATCAGCTGGGTATCTGCCGGGACCGGTGTGGCTGTGACAGACTCTGACAGACTGGATTCAAAGCCCATGTCCTCGATGGCCTCTGACAAAGACCCTGGACTCTGCTGGTTGTGGTCAAATATGACAGTGGCATTCTTGTCCTCTAAAGACACCTACAAAATAAAAGTTGGGTTATAGGTTCAACAAGTCACTGTGTGAAAACAAAAATCAGTTCAGCAATCAATGAGTGCATTAAAATTAAGCCTTTTGTTCTACTAACAATCTGAATAATAACCCTATCAAAAATAAAGATGCAGCAGGTGGCCTTCCCTCTAAAGATGAATAATAGCCCATTAAGAGTTTTCTTTTAAAAGAGTAGAGTAAGCCCGTTACGCATGATACAGGCTTACATTGCAGGTTTATTGGCCTTTGACAAAGTGCTGATATCAGTAAATAGTGTCAGAATGCTTGTATTTAGATACTGTCATAGGTCAATTTTTGTCCTGTGTGACCCTTACGCTTCCTCTGATAGTATCAAAATTACTGCCACACTGTGAATGTTTTGTTGTAACAATGATGCATTAAAATATACAAAAGTGGTGAAAAAAGTCCATGGCCTTGGTAGGCTTAGAGCATGTTAAGTCAGCATGATGGCCCTTAGCTCTCAGCAAGAAAGAAACATGTGACACTGAGGGGATCACCTGATTGAGCCATAAGTTACAAACCACAGCGTGGGTTTAGAAGGAAGTTTATGTGTCTGACTGTTGGATTAAACTTTTCTTTCTTAAATTAGGTAGGAGACAGTTGAGAATGAGGAGATGACTGTTCTACCATGAAAAATCTACTGACTCACCCAGAATGTCTATATTGATTACCGTAAGGCGACCCAGGCACTAGATTCTCTTCAGACACAAATGACATTTCCTGTGCGTACAGATTTCATTTTGACCTGCTGTCACAGTCCTGCAAAGGGCAGAGCTCAATCTGGAACACTATTATTACATTATCTTCTCATTTAACCTCAGCCTGAGGGGTAAACACACAACAAACAATACAGCAGGCCACGACTATTGTAATTTAACTACCCCTAATGACCCAATGATTTATTGTAAATCAGACCAGCTAGTCCTGGGGGAGTAAGAATGTCAGATTAATAAAAACTGCATTAAACTGGTCAGAAAAGTTTAGACTATAATTTATGTATATGTATCCTCCCTGTCCTCAAGGTGCTAATACTAAAATAGACTGCATCATTACCACATCCGTCCATGGTGGTTATTTCAGATCCTCTTTTTTAAACAGAAGTGCCAAAGAAAGTTTGAGTCAACAAAGTTCAAGAATAGCACACCATGGGATATAATTGATAAAACCCAATAAAGCTAAATTTGGTCCTGAATCTTTGCAAAGACCGTGTTTACCTTTATATGTATCACTCCTCGGAGAGAGCCAATGCGCTGCTCTATGGACTGGACACATGAGCCACAAGTCATGCCCTCCACTCCAAGGGAGACTGAACACAGATTGACTTTCTGTGTCATGATTGGTTAGTCTGAAAAGACACACGAATATAAAGTTTACTGTCCATCTTGAAAGCATCACAAAGACGGGAGAAAATAGGACAGAGACAGTGAGGCTCTTGTCAGGAAATGTAATATGAAAAAGAGGCTACTAAAACATCTTCTGACAGTCATGTTAGAATAAGGAAAAGAAATCAATGCAAGATTCACAGACATTTGCAATGCGGGTAAATGGTGAATTAGTCAAATAGTCTACTACAAATATAAGCTGCTCCTGCTGATGTAGGAAAAAGAAATAACTCCTAACAATGCAATTTATTTAAAAGAAAACTTTAACACATTTAAAGTTGTGAATCTAATCTTTATTGCCAGTCTTAGGCAATAAAGGTTTAAAATTGGCATAGAGTGAAACAACACACCTGGGAAGAAACAAAAGATAAATTCCTGAGCTGTACCGATGCTGTCAAATTAGACACATTTTGACCACGTCTTGCATTTCTGGCATCCTCACTTGACAAAAAGCAGAACAGAATGTACAAGAATGTAAACAATGTAAAAACATAATGGTGGTGGTTCTTTGTTCAAATGTAATGGTATTATTTGTGCACCATTGATTTTAAACATACAACAGATTAAAGCTAAAACAATCGCATCGCTGTCATTAAAACTAAACCAACTAGAACTACAATTGTCTCCATTTCATTTGGGGTAAAATAAACAGAGACAACATTTCAACAGTTCAACTGTCACTTCTCTTCTCAGTGTTTCCATGAAATATGCCAATTATAAGTGTCTCCTGAGCACTGACAGGCACCAAGACAGTGCCACCTTACCACCCAGTCTTTGAGATGAATGCATAACATTAATGGACAGGCAGGAAAGAAAACCAGCAGGACACTGAGTCACCATGACTGGGAACTACTTGCTCTCAAACAGGTTCTTTGACGAATGAAAGATCACAAGGGCTAAGACAGATTTTTTGTTTTTTTGTTTTTAAATTCAGTCACTATAGAAACTGAAACGAAAACCTGTTCATTTGAACTGAGTGAATTACCCATCAGATATAAGTGGCAATAGGTAAACGTAGCAGTTTGATCTTCAAAAAAACCTAAACCAGTTTGCGACGTTTGGTCAGTAAAAAAGTTGCTCTTGCTCTTTCATGCCATTTAGCCAGGGTTAATATAGCTAACAGCTACCTCAACTAAGCTAAAGAGTGAGTGAAACTTCACGCCAGTTGTCGCCTGCTTGTTACTTAACTTACAAAACTGTGTACATTATCAATAAAATGCATCTTTCTTTACACTATTTAACAAAATGCACCGCATGTTAAAACCCAGAGTGGTAGGTATATACAGGTAGGATTAAAAGTAAACACTCAGCTCTTACCTTGTTCTGGGGAAGTAACCAGTTAGCTAGCTACAGGCTATGGTCGTCGCTTGTCTGTTGCGTGTGGCTAAATTCAGCTAGCAGGCTAGCTAGCCTCTTCTGTTTATCCCACGTTACGAGCAGGTACGCGGAAACTTTGCGGCATCTTTCTTCCTGCGCGAAACGACGGACACTGCTGAAGTAAGTCTTTTCCTCCCCGCTATCATAAAACTCAACCCTGGGAGGCTGATTTGTTTCCTCTTCTCATGCCGACGTGACTGACAGCTAAACACTGGGTCGTCAGAGTCGGGGGGCGGAGCCGCGCAGTGAGTCGGAGGGTTGTCGAGCCGCGAGTCTGGTCTCTCAGGCTCTGTCCAACTCATATAGACTGTATAGCTGCCCTGCAAGACCAAACTTACCTGTTTAGGTAGTTTGTTTTTTTTTAATCGAAAATGAGCCAAGACCAGTCTGTCACTTTGAAAATGTATTTAGCCAAATCACTCATAATATTTAGGGTTTGATATGGAATAAGTAAATAACACCTTAACCTTCACTAACTGTTGACATAGCCTTGGCTAAAGCTAATTTACCCACATTTTCGTCTTAGTGCTTCAACATCGTTTGAACTCGTTTTTGATTGAATTTTGTTTACGACACGTGTAAGACAACACATCAGTTTTACATGCAGTGAAAATTTGATCTCCAGACAAACTGGCCCTGCTAAATGCTTGCTGGTCAGGCTAGCAAAATAGCAGAGACACTTGATTCTGCCAACTTACTTTGGAGATCACAAGAACTCAAAATTCATTCAAAATGCATTTAAACCTAAAGCAAGCATTTACTTGCTTTAAACCAAATTCTTTTGAGTCACCTTTAATGTTTTGAATCAGTGATGTGTGATGATATGATGTGTATGAGAAATGATAAAGAAATTTCTTTCTTTTCTTTTCTTTTCTTTTCTTTTCTTTTCTTTTGTACATGTTAGAATAGTCTATAAACTTGTAATAAATTCAGCCTATTACAGCTGGAGTGTAATACCTCTTCTAAACATTATGGTAGGCTATTTAAGCCATAAAAGATTAATATATAAAGGAAGAATAAATGAATAATAAATGTTCCCCTGCAATTAACAATGGTCATTTTAAGATATCTCTCTCTCTCTCTCTCTCTCTCTCTCTCTCTCTCTCTCTCTCTCTCTCTCACACACACACACACACACAGACACGCGCGCGCGCACACACACACACATTTTGACATACTGACCTACTTTCTCTGTGTGCACTGAGAATCTTGTGCTCTCTGCTCTTGGGTCACGACATGAC
>OMNW01009449.1:0-28437 GCA_900303245.1 Selene dorsalis
CCCCTCCCCACCCGCCCTCCACCGTTTCAACTTGCTGTAGATTTAAACAATTACCAACCCACTTCATCACATTAATAATTTTTTTTGAGTTGTCAACTACTGTAGTGTCCTTTTCTTTTACTGAAAAGACGATTGTTCATAGTGTGTACAGTTGGAGCTTCCCCCAACATGAGAAATCAGCGAAGCTATAGATATGAATAAGAGAAGGCCAGAAAGGAGAACAGCATAAGGCTGAAATGTCCTACGTGAGCAAGAGAACACAAATGATTTCCTTTTTAGAGTTGAAGAGTTCTGTGATAATACCAGTGACCTTCCCTAGCTTAGCTGAGAACAAGCTTTTTTCAGTACTTAATGGCTTTGAGTTGCAAAAAAAACAAACTACAAAAAAAACATTTCTTTCTTATAAGGCCTTGTGTTTTTCTCATGCTGAGTTCTCATTCCTTCAAAAGTAAGTGTTTCTCACCTCACAGGAAAAGATGGTAGGCAACTTATCTTTTCACTGAACAAATTTTAAGGGCAATTTTAACTTGATTTATCGAGAAGTGTTAAGCATGAGCTGGACTTTCAGACACAGCAGTTTGAAAAATCTACAGTATCTTAAAGGTTTGTAAAAGCTGTGGTCACACTCCAAAGTGTAGGGTTTGGATGTAAGGCCACTAATTGTTTCAGCCATGCTGGAATTATTAAATATTGCTTGTAGTACTTTTTGAACTTTTTTTTCCCTTTCCCCCTTACATTTATTTATAATGTATGCATTGCAGTTGAACTACTTAGTTGAAACACAACCATGAAATTCGTGTTTTTCAAATTGTTTTTTTTTCTTTTTTTTCCTCTTTTTTTGTTAAGGTTAATAATGTGGACTACTGCATATAGATTACATTTTTTTACAGTGTACCATACAGTAAAGATGCTGACAGACTTAGGTGTGCTTTTCACTGTTTTCTTCCTAACAAAAACTGTAGATAATGTCGCACTCCTCTCTTGGTTGATGCGAAGGAAAGATGATATTCATTGTGAAATGACTTTAGTCATAATGTATCTTTATTATCTGTAATTCCAGGATGTATATTACCTTCTTTCAAGTAAAGGTTAAGTGCTTTGCATTAAAACCAGAACCATGTTGCGTTGTTTTGTGTCTCAGTTGTAGCACTGAACCATGAAAAGTAAGACTTGAACCTGCAGTACTATTTTTTGGTGACTTGGGGGCAGTGTGAGGAAATGCATAAAACCTGTTGGGAAATGGTCATGTATACATCCAGCAGCATTACTATTCATCTTAGTCTGATATTCAGTCTCTTAGCTCTAATTTTGGACTGGGAAAAAAAACAGAAATATGGCAAGTGAGATAGCCCAAATTGTTCTTACTTTGGCTCAAAATGATTTAATTGTGTTGAATCCCAGTGTTCAACCAAGTGACATATGTCAGAGCCTTAAAGGTGCTTTACAAAAGTGAACATGTGCTCCATTCCTCTGCCAAGTTTCGTGCAAATAGGTTCAGTTGTTCTTGCATAATCTTTCTGACAGAGATGAAAATATAACTAAACCTGTGGAGTAACATGATTCAGATATCTTCACACTAGTTTTGTTAATTACAATAGAGAACACACCCACAGGTATTGTAATGGGACAGATACGGTTAGGCAACGCCCTTTGTTCTGTGCGTAACCAACATTAACAACATTGCATATTTGTGCATATGACATCAACTTGTTTTCTGTTACTTACCCAGTCAAACAGGATCTGAGGACGCCACAGGACATTTAAAATCTGAACAGGCATTTCATACATCTTTGTATGTGAGAACTTTAAGGACTTCTCAGTTTGTGTACTGGTGATGATTTTATTAAAGTGTAAGTGCCTAGACCCATTAAAGAACCTTGATACTGAGATATGACAACAAACAAGTTGAGAGATTTTCACAACTTTTGGTCCATACTTGTGTACATGGTGAGGGTTTCTAAGTTCATTGCTGATTATGCCATCATTCAACAGGAAGGTACTGCTTAAAAAAACATACAAACAGTGAGGTGTAACACCTCAGAAGATTAATTGTTCTGTGGCATAGTATCAACGTCACTTGTAGAAAAAGTAGTACAATATGACATCTTTTGTTCACTAGCTGTACAACAGTGTTTAAATAAATACAGAATATCTGACCAAAGGAACAGAAATACCCAGGGAAGAAAATCACTATGTCAGATAACAGTGTTGAGAAGGGTTAGGGTTAGTTAAATTTATTGGTCCTCCGGCCATGGTCCAGCCACTGTTTTTACAGATGTCTGAGTGAGTCCATCATCACTGCCTCTTTGCCTCAGCTGGATCCTGGCAGCCTCACATCAGGACACTGTCATCATCAGAGGCTTTTCTTCCCCTTGTTTGCCCAGATTTGAAATCATGAAGGTTGAGAAGAAGAAAAACTCCACCACATAGCTGAGCTCAAACAACTCCAAGTTGACGCTGAGCATCCACTCAAATACGGCCGACACGTGAACGTAAAAATGCTCTTTTTGGGTGAAAAAAATTGTGTCTGAAGGTTTTCAAGTTAAGGACAGGTAGAAAAAGTTAGTGGCAGCCGGTCGATCACCCAACAAAAACATTGCATTCAAAATTGGTAATGAACAGTTAAAAAATCATATTAAATCTATTAAAGACTTTGGACAATTCAGAAATGTATTAGCACTAATACACATATATTACAGGTCTAGAGATGCCTAGAATTCAAAGGCATATTTAAGCTGCTTTGATTGAGGCTTTTCCTGTTCAAAGAGTGTAAGATGAAGCAATCTACTGTAGTCAGTTTGCCTGTGGTTTAACACTATTCGATGCACAACCACTTAGGTAAGTGCCATCTTTTATAAAACTTCAATAGAGTATCTGACCTTCTTGCACACATTATTGTTTATATTATATACTGTGTTCAACACTGACTTGAGTCACTTCAGGAATAGATGTTTCCATCAAAGGTTCGTGTTAAGTACATCAGAGCTGACATGAAACCCTAAACTCCTCCAGGATGTGGTGTCATTGTGCAGGCTCTATATGTATGAGTGTGAAATATGAAGGTGAGTGTTACAGGAAAAGTACAAATAGTTAAAGATTAATGGCTAAAATGCTCCTGATATCTACTTCTATCAGATGGACTGTAGTGGCCGGTCCCACTTAGTAAACAGAGCAGCAGGATACAAACAAAGCACGAAGGGGATTTTACTGCAGCTACTGTTACTTAAATGTCACTGCTGAGGTCAGTTGTAGACACGGGCTGCTCAGAGCCATACCAAATGAAGTTGACTGTCATCTAGCCAAAAGGAGACTCTTAATTTTACCCCAAGCTTTATGAAAGGATACAGCAGATGGTGACGATGGTTTGAAACACAGTGAGGGCAAGGCGTAAAGGGAAGAGGATCTTTTCATATCCTGTCAGCACACACTTCCTAGTCAGCGCAGTGAGCAGTACAGTGTAGAAGCAGATGCATGTGAAGCTGATGGCTGCTCCAAGGGAGTGAAGGAGGGTCAGGTGACGTGGCTGTGGAAGACAGTCAGCAGTTTACAGGATCAATGCATGGAGAGATGGTTGAAATCAGAGCAGAGACTTGGACACCAATTATCTGTATTGTTGAATTAGTGAATCATCAAAACCATAATGGGAACTGAGGTGAAGCAAAAATAATTATCACCTAACAAAGTTAATCCAATCTAACTGGAGAGACTCTCTAAATATTTATCTATGTGTCCTTATTCAGATAAGGGGACAAAATATTTGCTTTAGTTAAACCTATCCATTGACTGAAAATGTATCAAACAAAGAACTGCTTCTTGACTGGTACGTACATTATGTTGGGGAATTGAAGATTATAGAGTTGTGACATGATTGTCAGTTACCTACTACATGTGCTATGCAAATCAAAGCAGTTCTGCCACATTGTTAACATGACACAATGAGGACACAGCTCACTGTTCTCTGTAACAGTTTCCAGTATTCTCAACCTAGAAAATCTGAAGCAGAAACCCATTCAGCAGGAAGTCCAATACTTACATTGCAGTTACCTCCTGCAAAGGCCGCGAGGGATGAGACTACACCAAAGGCCAGTGCAACCTTGCTCAGCATGGCATGACATGCATGTTTCTCCATCACATGGGCATGGTGGAATATGGAGAAAAACAGAACTAAAAAGGGATATCGTAGTTGTTGTAACACATGTCACTCATATCATGTACAGTATGTTCTGAATTACATCTGTTAGGCTTTCGGTAAACTCACACAGAAAGGCCGCAGAGCTGATTGTGGCAGTGAAAAGTGAATTTTCTGGAGGAAGGGTCCCACTGGCGCTGGAATCACATTATTTGTTCATTTCACCGTGCCTACTATTTGATTCCAGTGGAAAGAATAAGCAGAAGGTGGGCTCAGGTGAACTTATTTTACCTTATGGTGGGAACAGAGCAACATCCAGAGGTCCCCAGTGGGCACTGCTTGTCAGTCTCCCTGAGAACGAAAATTTTAGAGAAATTGTCACATCCAAATGTGGATGATTATATCACGAGGCATCTGTTAGTACCAACCATGTTGTGATAGAAAACAAGCTCAATAATGCTCCAAAGTTTTGAGCACTGCTGTCACCTGTGTGTGTGCTTCGCTTTCTCTCTCTCTCTCTCTCTCTCTCTCTCTCTCTCTCTCTCTCTCTCTCTCTCTATCGCTTTGTAATGCGTTAAAATTCAACTGGTACTTCATAGACGCTTGGATGTGTTAAAGCAAATAACAGTAGCAGTAAAAAAGAATATTAAATGCATCAAATTAAAAATAATAACGATATCACACTGCAGGCAGCACAGACAGCCAGGGAGAGACATGCTGTAGGGAGAGGCCATACAGAGACATGCCCTGAAGCTGCAGAAGATCAGGTAAGACATAGGAATATAGTCTAAAAACAGCATGATAACAATATTTTTTAACCTAGTCCTACATGTCAGCAGTAAATAAAACTACTAATAAAAGCAGAAAATTCAAATTGAGATGATTTTCAGGGTCAGTCAATGTTCCTCTGGTACAATAATGATGTCTAGCCCCACTGCAGGCAGCAGAGAGAGACAGGGAGAGAGAGTCCTCAAAACAATGTTCTAAAATAGCAAATTTTCATATATTAGAATTGGGAGAAATGATTTAGAAAATTCTGAAGGGAAGGGATCTCATTCGGGCCCCCCAAATGTCTATACCATGGTTATACCCTTGTTATCATGACACTTACCAGTCGCTGAGGGAGCACACGTGATGATTGGCGAAGGCTAGGCCATATCTGGATACATATAAAACAGAGAAAAAATTTTGGTGCTGCGGTTTTAATTATAATAACTATGTGAAAAAATGATTATTGATTGGGTAGGAATTATGATTCGAACTATTACTGTATCTTTTTCTTTTACTGATGTATGGTAATGCAGCATTGAAAAACCTTGTCTCCCACTTTTTCAAACTAAAAGTAGATCATTAACAGATCATTCTTGTTGACTGCATCAGTTTAAGATTTATGATATCTGGGAGGTTAAATAAATATTATCCAACTCTGTAAAACCCATGGCAGAGATGACTTCCCAGAACTCCAGTGGTCTGGTTACTGTATCACCTTTGTTTTCAATATATCTGACTAAACAGAGGTGAATGACAAAGCATAAAATAGACAAAAAGTCATTGCTTGGACAATCATTGATCTGGTCTGGAGCTTAACAATTATCCACATTAATTTGGGTATTTCACAGCAATGCCTGTCTCAGTTGAAGGAGGTATCTGTTTAAACAATATTGTCTCTTGGCCTTTCTTGGCTGTCTGGTGTACACACCTGACAAAAGACGAAACTAGTCAGATCACATATTTCAAACACGGTTTCAGTAAATGTCAGATGTTGACAGCTGGGAAGTTTTCCATACTTATAAATGCTGCTCTAACCATACACCACCACAAACATAGAGCTAAAATATTACAATAAAAGCATACATAAATTAAATAGAAATATTGGTAGTCGTGAAGGAGCTCAGGTGTATTTCTCTGAACAGTTGATGAAGGTATATAATCGTGAAATCTTACAAAAGGTTTGTTCATAATACTTATGAACAAATTAATTTACTGGCTCATTTGAGATCTTCAGTATGTCTAACAGTAATGTAAACTTGGCAGAGGTGTGATAATACAGATGATACAGAATAAAAGTTGTACTTAAAAACATAAAAACCAAAGTTCTAATAGTTTCAGCAGGTTGTGAAGACAAATTAAAAGTGTGACTTTCTGGTTAACTTACACAGACCACGTTCCAATGAAGGAAACCAGGGAGAGAGACATGGGGAGAAAAATCCAAAACACCATGTTGCGATGGTAAGTGAGACGGCAAGTGACTAATTAAAATGAAGCTTTTTTCTGTAGTCCTGTTGCCTTTTCACCCACTCAGCAGTTGATCTCTTCAGGTGTTCATAGAGTCCTCATGGAGTCAGCCTCATACCTACGTGGCAACACAAAAATTAAAGCCGTAACCCTGATTGATGTATACAGTAACGTTAGTCAAGTTCAGGTTAAAGCAGCTGTGCTTCTGTTGGTGTTCTTAGCCTTTTACCATTCAGAGTACAGTCATGTTATGGGAGAGTCTCAGCGTCTTTGCCACTCCTTTAAGCACCGCCTTGCTCTGTCAGAAGTAAATGTTGAGAAACATGGGTTTGGCCTCTTTCACAGATGAGACAAATTGTTTCATTTCAATTGAATCACCTTTAATGTTACATCTTTAGACAGGCTGCACTGTTTTCCTTTACACTACCTGGTAGCTCTATATTTGAAATATGAATCTTTCCAACAGATGTGTGCGTTTGTGATTTTGAGAGGGTTTATTTCTACAACAAAACTGTTGCTGTCAGTTCTGTAATCACAGTTACATAAGAAAGGCTTTGAATGTGTTGTGAAACGTGCTTTGTTTTTTCCTGTCACCCAGTGATAGAGAGTAAGTATATTTATGCCAGAGTTATCTGTATTTAGCATGAGTATTTATCATACTCTTTAATATAAATAAATAAATAAATAAATTGAAGAACAGCCACGACCCTAAGTTAAATAACAAACAAAATTTTGAACTCTTCGAATCTTTTTTTCTTTTTCTTACTTTTCTCTCATGTGATCAATATATGAGATATGTGATCAGCGAGGGAGTTAAATAGAGATAAGTAGTTACCAGAGACATAACAGGATCTGATCAGGCTGATTTTCTATCGACCACACGGGGTCCTCGTTTTAAAAACAAACAAAATGGCGGCGCACTTGAGATGGGGTCTTCAGCAGTTGTTAAGAAGAAGAAATACGGCCCACTTTAGGTTTGAACATCTACATCTGTCGCATGTTATTTTGTACCTCTGATAGGATTCGTTTAAATGCGCGTGTACAGCATAATCTTGACTTACCGCCTAGCGCCAGGCATGATGCGTATAGCTAGCTGATGAGCTAACAGGCAAACTGCGACACTAGTCAACGGTTTGTCACTAATTCCATTCATGAATTCCATGATGTGTTGTTTAGTTTAGCCGTTTCCCCTTTTTAACGTCTTCGAATTCGCTCGTGTGTTTCTCTTAATGTCCGTTATGTCTTTTAGCCGTAACGGCCACTTCCATACATCCATCTTCACGTGATTAATTGTCGGTTAGTCTGTAAGTTTTTACATCAAAACCCTGAGCCGACAACTAATTATTTGCTTTCGTCCATCAACGCGGCCTTAGTATTTAATCCTGACTCAGACCATGAATGTGTTGAGGTGCTGTTTTTCCACTGACAGATATTGTGCAATACTCTTTACAGGAGCTCATACCATTCACAGTGCTCGACCCAGAGCTCCAGAAAAGTCCAGACTCAGCTCGGCAGGGGAACCACATACTTGTCAAGTGAGAGGCCATTGTTTGGACTCCTTAATCAAAGCCCAGGGACCCCCAGGTGCCACTGACACCACTTAAAATTGGGCATCAGTGTTTAAAATGACGGTCAACTCTTTAATTATATGAATTTTTGCCAATATTTTACTGACAAGGTGAACCAACTGAATATTTGCCTAGTAATTTCCCCTATATAGCATTGCTTTGCATTCTTTGCACCTGGGGAAATGTTGAGCATGTCATAAACAAAGAGGTTAAATAGGTGCTCATTCTGAGGCTAATCACAGCAGATTCACTCATTCTCATCTTGCTCTAACTCATTGCAGAATGATACATATATGTAAAAAAAGTAAAAAAAAACATAAAGCTTTACTAAGACATTATTTTCATATCTTTCAGTAAGACACCTTTCCATCCAGACTCAAGACACTCCAAACCCCAGAAGCTTGAAGTTTCTACCTGGTAAACCTGTCCTGGGAAGTGGGACAATTGACTTTCCCTCTCCAAGCTCAGCTGAATGTTCATCTTTAGCCAGGTTGTGTTTGTATTTCTATAAGACTATTTGTAATTCGCAGAAGTAGACTTTTGAAAATGACTTCCAGTTCTTGTATGTTAGAAGTTTTGGATTCAACACAGGTACATGAAAGATGTATGAGTTTTGCACTTCAATTGCACATGTCATGTCATAAATCTTCATGTCTCCATGTCTCCCAGTTACACTTCAAAAAGAGAAAGAGAAAGCTGGATGGTCTTGACTTAAATTTATGACTGCATTTAATTCCTCTAAAAAAAACCCCACCACCACTAACAACAAAAAAACAATAGTTCTCAGTTGAAGAGTACAAACAGGAGATGGATATTTTGACAGTTACAGTATCATGTTTTTGCAGATGTCTTTTTGTCTGAAACTGTCTAAACTAAAAACATTGTAAAGCGGTGCAATCATCGTTGATAAAAGCAGCACAAATTGATGTTATCAGAAAATGAACAAAAACGAACACAGACTGTAGTTTGTCATGGCATGTTTTTCATTTTTGTTGCATAATAACATGATAAGTTTTTGGTTTCAGGGTCTTGTTTGAAATTGAAGGAGTAAAAAGTGTCTTCTTTGGCCCTGACTTTATCACAGTCACTAAAGTAGGTATTAAATGTGGATCTATTCGTTGTCACTGTGTTTTTTATTTGGTTTGAAATCCTTGTGGAGAGATAACACATGCCTGAGATCTTTGGTGTCTTCTCAGACAGATGAGGATGTGGAATGGACAGACATCAAGCGCCATGCTTTGGAGGCTATTGCCAAGTTCTTTGAGAGTGGTGATCCAATAACAACAGGGGCAGTTCACAATGAAAGCAGTGAGTATGCATTGTGGTCATTTTGGCCTTCATGAAGTTAGGCAGTTGCTCCACTATATAGCATGACATGTAAATCTCCACACTCTATATTTTCTGTATTGTAGCTCTCTCTGAAGATGATGACGATATTGTGTCTATGATAAAGGAGCTTCTTGACACCAGAATCAGGTACAAGTCAGTTTGAAAACTTATTGTTAGATAGTTGATACATTATCTTCTCTGTGGTATTGTGCTACTTATCACTCACTGAAGTGATGTTAACTGTGCTCTACTGCAATAATTCTTGTAATTTGACTGTCCTGTTTGTTTTTTGTTATTTTCAACATGATATGGTCTCTTTCACTTAACTAGACCTACAGTGCAGGAGGATGGAGGTGATGTCATCTATAAAGGTTTTGAGGATGGTACGGTCAAACTGAAGCTCGTTGGTTCCTGCACAGGGTGTCCTAGCTCGACAGTGACCCTGAGGAACGGGATTCAGAATATGCTACAATTTTATATCCCTGAAGTAGACAATGTGGAACAGGTGTATATCAAGATCTGGACAAGTTTGCATTTGGATATTTGATGAACAACAAATTGTTGCCATGCAATTTGGATTTTAATTTTTGTCAACAACATTTTGTCAATTGTTTTTGTTTCCCCAGGTTGAAGATGAAGTAGATGAAGTCAACGCGAAGGTTTTCTCAGAGCTGGAACGCAAATTACAAGACTAGAAACTTCCTTGACCAACACACTCATGAACTTTGTTAAAAGAATAAGAGTGAAGAGTGAATGAAGAGAGAAAACGATTTCCTGCTATTTTATGTGCATATACTGTTTAGAATTTGAGCTGTAATTTGTGTCTTCACGCTGTGCACAACTGTTACCAAGGAAAGATATTCTGTATACCTGTGCAGAAGGTGCAGTCATCTTCTGAACAAAAATGGTCTGCTCACTGTAAATGTTGTGTTATATTTATTTCTCACAGATAATGTATATTTGAAAGGTTATTTTAATAGGATGGAGAGGTTTTGGTTAGGATCATTCAGAATGAATGATTTGATAAGGTGTTACATTTATTCTCACCATAATAATCCAAAGAAAATCATACTGTACATGATTTCCTGTTTATGCATCATTCATTCAAATTAAATTAGATGTAAAAAAGGCTACAAGTATTCATCACGCAGAAGTAGGCTTTGCATCCTAAAAGATCTGTATCTAATATATGTGCTTTATGCTCCACTCATAAGATTAACTGTACATTAAACACAGTTCACAGTATGAAAGCAAATGTTTGTTGTTGATTTCCTTCGTATCATTAATATAACTGTTATTGTGTTAATGTGCAGTGAATTTAGTGGTGATGCTGCATTGTATTGCATTCTGTAGCCAGGTAGTCCTATTGTTTCTCCCAGCCCATTCAAATCAGTAAGGGTAAGCTCAAAAACAGATGGTCCTTTGTATCATGCAAAACAGCACCACAAATCTGTGTCTCAAAAAAATGATCATAGCCTATAGTAGAATCAACCCCACTTAAACACAGATCCAACAAAAGTGTTAAAAAAAACCTTCATGGACAGGTGGGTTCATTAAAATACTGCTCTATTAAGATTTAAATTGTTTAAATCAGGCTGGAATTATTATTTAGGTTAAGTTACTGTTTACTTAGTGTACATAGTGGACATGATTTATGTACAGTACAGGGTACGTTTGAATGAATTAAACTAATTCGTATCATATCGTATGTTTACAGGGAAGGGGGAAATATACAGCCTGCTTAGTTTTGTATATTTTATAATTTCTAGGAGAACAGTAAAACATACATTATAATCCACTTATTTTACTGATAAAATGCTACAGGCACAAAGGGGTCGTTTGTTTGACAGATAAAACAGATAGGCCGTTATATTCTTATCGCCGCCTGGACCATGGGCCGTCTCTGCAGCCTGCGCATGCGCAGATTGTGTGTACATTGGCCGGTGCAGGGGACATTGGTAAGATGTGTTGATAATGTTTTGACCAAAACCTTTCTACGTTAGTTATTGTTAACATTTAGTGTGCGTGCAAAGTGCACTGATAATTTGAATGTTGGATACTTGCTCTCATTAGTGACATTATGTTTTATGCTTTTAAAACATTCAGCGCTAACTACCAGCCAACATTAATTTGGGCCTTGCTCTCGATAACAAATCCAGCACGAGGCTAATCTGGCAACAAAGCTAACGACGCGCAGATGCTAACTGTTAGCTAGTTGAGTATACAGCACCTTTGTGTTTTAGCGTCGATGCTGTGTTTTAACGTGGCCGTCGCTGAAAAAGACACGTTTAACAGCGTCGGTGAGGCCACGACAATTTAGACCAAAAGTGTGTTTATCAGCTGCCGTTAACCACAACAGTATCAGCATTCGCTAGCGTTAGCCTACTGTCAGTTGAAGTGGCTAACGGTAACCAGCCTGCTGTGTCAGCGGTTATAATACTAATCTCCGCAGCACTGTAGAAATAAAGGGTAACATGTCATGATACTTCTTTTCTGAAAATTAAACTCATGTTCTTTTCAAGTTCTAAATTTTTCCCACAAATGCTTCAACCATTTCACTCCCTCTTCTTGGCTATTGTCGTTAAGTTATTGTAATATAGCAGTAGGAGCTTAGCAGTAGGAGCTAACGTTCGTCAAACGTTGTTGTGGGTTGTCCGGTTAGTATTAAAAATATGCTAGCCTTGTGAAAGTTAAACGTATTTCTCAAATATAAAATCAGAGGGGTGTCGCGTTGGCATCATAATGTAATGGTCTTTAGCTTGACACTGACTCTTGTGCAGTTTTTATGCTGACTTGGGTGTTCTTTGTTTATTCAGTGATTGCTATCTTTGACTGTAAAGGCAGACACGTCTCTGTGCACCTTGTTGAATCGCTAATTGGATAGAGACGAGATGGGAGCGAAAACCTGTCTGCCAGAGATTCATGGAGTGTGCTACTCCAAATTGGTTATATAGCATATTATAATGTTTTAACTGTGCTGAGTCAATGATTTTATTATTTGATTTGTTTTTAGTGACAAGCATTGGCCTAGTGAACAGAGACCGCCCTTAACTTGCATGAGTCATGGCCCAGTTTGGGGGACAGAAGAATCCGCCCTGGGCGACTCAATTTGCTGCCACAGCAGTGTCCCAGCCGGGACACTCAGGACAGTCTCTTGACCTCAACAGCCTGCACTGTAAGTATACCAAGTCAAACTACCTTGGTTAGAAGGATTCATTCTCTCTGACTTTTACACCTGCTAACACATCCCCATCTCTTTTTTTCACAAATGTTTCCCATGTGTCCGCCCTTCTCTGAACCTGGTGCTTTATTTTCCTTCTCTGCAGCTCTGGGAGTGCAGCAGCCATCTATTCTGGGAGCATCTCCCTCTGTATACTCTCAGCAGTCAGCCTTGGCTGCAGCTTCTCTTAGCAACCAGTCTGCTGCAAACTATCAACTGTCTCAGCAAACTGCTGCCTTGCAGCAGCAGGCTGCAGCAGCAGCTGCGGCAGCACTACAGCAGGTCAGTGACATAAAGCTAGTTATAGTCAAAGCCAGCAGTCAGCAATCTGTGTAATATGCCATGGTCCCATCTAACTCTGTTTCATTAACTATGGTCTCCCCTGGGTTCTTATGTTCTTTCTCACCTTTGTGTATAGTCTCAGATCAATACAGCTCTCCAGCAGTATCAGCAGCAGCAGCAACAACAACAGCAGCAGCAGCAACAACAACAGCAACCTCCCCAGCAACCCCCTCAACAGCAACTGTACAATGTACCTCATCAGGTGAGGCATAGAATCATTTTACCCATTTGCATCACACTTTATTTTGGCAAGCACAGGCCATGTCCATGTTCGAAATTCCCCAAGCATTGATTTTCCTGTGGATGGTGTCCTTTTCTTGGCTTTTAAATTCACAGCAGAAATCATTATCAGTTTTTCCCCTTCCTTAGTGCTACACATTTTCCAATAACTAGGCAGTTTTCTCATGTGTCAAATAATGTGAAAGTAAAAAGCTTTTGTAATTTGACACAGCTACTCAGGTGACAGTATGATTTATGTCCAGCACTAAATTGATCTTGTTTTAATTAGATCCATTAGTGAACACACAGTTATCGTTTTTAGAGAACTGTCAGAAGAGCACAAAGTGTGGCTCTGTTTGCTGTGCCAAATCATCACTAGTCAAGTCAACAAAATATTTACTCTTGGTGTTTTCTTTTTTGCTTTCCTTCACAGCTCCCACAGCCTCAGCAGGCACTCATTTCCCAGGTAATGGTGTTGTATTCACTTTATTTTTAGGAGCAAAAGAAGAATGTCTCCTTTTGCATTCTTACCTAGTGACACTGATATTTATTGATTTGGTTTAGACATGTAGCCAAAGTGTGTTCATTGGGCAGTTTTCTAACCCTTCTCTCTATTCCTTACTCTCAGCCCCCCGTTGCCCTGCCCACCAGTTTGAGCCTCTCTAATCCCCAGCAGACAGCCCAGATTACTGTGTCCTACCCAACCCCACGTTCAAGTCACCAACAGCAGACGCAGCCACAAAAGCAGAGAGTCTTCACTGGTGTCGTCAACAAGCTACATGACACATTTGGCTTTGTAGATGAAGATGTCTTCTTTCAGCTAAGGTGAAATAGATTGTGGCCCTTGGCATCTTATTATCATTGACTATACATTCTTTACTGTATGCGTTACAATGCTGGTATCACCCCCCACCCCTCCAACTCCTTTCCCAGGTCTTCATTTGAGACTTTTATTTGTATACATGTGCCTTGTACATGACATATAGAGACTTTCAGTGATGTCTAAATGCTTTTTTTTTTTAAATATATCTTTTCAGTGCTGTGAAGGGGAAGACCCCCCAGGTGGGCGACAGGGTCTTAGTTGAAGCTGTGTACAACCCAAATATGCCCTTCAAGTGGAACGCCCAACGTATCCAGACCTTACCTCAGCTAGCAAACCAGTCGGTGAGAACACTCAGAGGTTTCATGAATTTGCTCAAGGATAACCTGATCATTCATTAGATTAGTGCAATTTAAAGATTTCTCCTTAAAAACCACTGACTTGTGACTCTCAGTGATTATGACTCTCAGTGCAATGTCAGTGTTTTCACTTCACTGTGTTAAAGTTGCTCTGTCTGCTACAAAAATGGAAAAATACATTCTTGGCTGTCAATGAATAATTTAATCCATACATACTATGTAATTGCAGTGTAGTAGTTCAACAGACAGGTAGTGCCCTCTGATCATTTGAAACTGGTTTGATCACCATGTACTTTATGTTTGTCTGTTTGTGCCAGTTAATATTAGCCTTTGACCTTACTGATCCGAGTAAACATTGGAACATTTCTTTACTTGCCTCTGAGAAAATGATAACATATCTATCTGAATTGTGAATATTTAAAAGTGGCATTCACAGGTTCATTTTAAATCCAGGACAACCCATCTGTTTTAGTCTGAGGAGATTCCTAATATATTAAGTGTTAATTTTTTTTCAGACTTGCTCTTATCCCTGTACCTCTCTGTCTTTTATTGACTGTTGTGTTCTTAATCCCTCCTAGCATCAGCAGCAGCCTCAGCCTTTACCTCAAGCTTCCCCACAGCTCGGCAGCCTTTACAATGAGCCAGGGATGCAGCTGCGCTACTCAGACATGCACTCCACTGCGGACAACAGACAAAATGTAACGCCCAAGCCCTGAATCACATTGTTTTGGTCCTTTTCCTTACTCAGTTGGTTTCTTTGCTGCCTGGCTTTTTTTCTTAACCTATTCTAGGTGAAATGTACACATAGTTACATCTATTCTTAAATGTTGTTTTTGCTGGTTATTTTAGTTTACTGTTGTTTTTAAATGGATAGAACCAAATTAATTGTGGTTTAACAATACATTTCTCTATTTTAAGGTACATTATTGTATCTGACGGAGAAACAAATATACAATTGCTTCAAACACTTTTTGAATGTAGTTGTGTGGTAGATGAGTCTTTTTTTTACCCACATTATATTTATGGTGTTTGGAAAACAAACTAATGTTGCTTGAGCGATTCTACTTTGTTTCAGAGGTGTTTTTGCACTTTTGGCATCTTAAAATCACAAAATTTTTCTACAGGGGACATTGCTGATGACAGGGACTTCAGGAAAAGCTACTATAAATAGGAATAGATTTTTACCTTATTTTAAGTAATGCCAGAAATGTTTTGCTTCAGATTTGTAGAATAGTCATAACACAGCACTGCAAATGCAGAGCTGCTCTTAAAAAAACTGCACTGGTTTGCAATAAGCTCAGGTGTCACAATTTGGTTTGAAATGCCACACTAATGAGTGCCTTACCAAGGTGTGTATGTGTGTGTGTCCCCCGTCCGTGTGTCCGTGTGTGTCCGTGTGTGTCCGTCCAGGCACAGAGATGTTTACACATTCTTCTGTCAACATGTATTATTGTTAGTCAGGCATCGACTCAGCAACAATCTGAGAGTATGACTATTTAAGGAATATGACACATTATTATACAGAAACTTGTATCTGGCCTTAAGTAAAATATTCTTGCATGACACAAGTACAAAAGTTAATAGGTTTCTCTTTGAGAATGTGTCTTTATCCCTCACCTTTTGTTGGTGCATCTTACTTTCTTCACCCCAAAAGTGTGATAAAGAAATGTAAAGGTTCTGTTTTTTGCTCCAAACAGGTTAAATCTTGGATCATTACTTTTGGCAAAATTAATCTGAAGTCTCTCTGACATTAGGGCTGTGTCCCATAGGGAAAACTAAGATGAGCCAGATGTCCCCTGGGTTGATTTTGCTTGACACCAGGACGACCTGACAGGGCACCTCTGATACGATTTCTGCAATTGTTTCATTCAAGCAGACATTCAGACCTTCTCCCAATTTCTTTCTTTCAAGCAGCCACTGACCAAGATTTGTAGAATTCATCATCTTATCTGTTGTGCATGTTAAGTGAGGATTGTTTCAGGTGTACTTTTGAACATTTGCTAACCTCTCCTTCTTTATCTTTATGTTTCTTCTTCTCTCTAGAGCCAACCTCAAGCTCCTAACATGATGAAAGCAGCCCCCAACATGCTGCAGTCGCTACCTCCCCCAACCTCCTTCAGTGTTCCGGCCCAGGCTCCCCCTCCTTCCCTCCTGCAGGCTCAGCTCTCTGCTGCCTCTCTGGCCCCGCTCCTTCAAAACCCTCCTCAGCCTCTGCTGCCTCAGCCTCCGCCCAAAGGTTAAAAATTAGTTGGTTGTGTTTATCTGGTGTTGGATATTAAGTCAGACAAGTTTAATGTCACTATCATCATTGTAGCTGTTTTGGTACAGCTACAAAATCAAAGCTGTCTATTGGCGTGTAAGTGGTTTTAAACAAGCAGGTGCTTTGCTTTTTATCATTTGTCTATAGATGTGTTTCCAGGGGGTCTGCTTCAGCCCCCAGTGAGGATGATGCCACAGCCGCAGCCTGTCAGACGGATCGAACCTCCACCTCGTTTCCCCAGTCGCAATGATCGAGGCCCTGAGCTCATCCTCAGGACAAAAGAAGAACGCAGGTGAGATGACAATAGATAATGCCACCAGCAGTTTCTTTTAGACGCTGTTTCTGTCATTTTCCTGTACAATTCTGCCTGCCAGTTGTGAGTCACTCATTTCAGTGTTTTTATTTGATTCATAAGCCGAGACAGAGACCGTGAACGCAGGCGATCAAGAGAGCGGTCACCAACACGCAAACGCTCCAGAGACCGCTCACCGAGACGCGAACGGTCACCGCGACGGCCTCGTAGGGTAGTGCCTCGCTATACTGTCCAGTTTTCCAAGTTCAGCTTAGATGGGTGGGTTCCATCTTCTCAATCATTCATGCTGCGTACCTGAAAATGGATCACAGCGGCTTGATTTGCCAAACACGCATACAGTATGTCTTATTGTATATATTGTTGAGGTAATGACTGTTGCCTGCGTTTTCCAGCTCGAGCTGTGACATGATGGAGCTGAGGAGGCGCTATCAGAGCCTCTACATTCCCAGCGACTTCTTTGATGCTGTCTTCACTTGGGTGGAAGCCTTCCCTCTGACACGACCCTTCCTGTTTAGCAACGCCTGTAACTTTCACATCTTGCACAAAGAGGTGGATCCTATGGTCAAGAACACAGCTGTGCTTGACCCCCCTGATGCCAACCACACCTACAGTGCTAAGGTGTGATTATCACTGCTAAATAACATACACTGTGGCACCTCCAGTACAATGCAATGTGCAGCTAGAAACTGCAGATGTCGAGAAGAGTCATTGCATGTTTTTATGTCATACAAATGTCTGCAGGAAGTGATCCAAAAACTCTACTAAATGTGACACTAAAGAGTATATCTGAAAATATTACAGATGTGTGTATCTGAAGGTAGACTAAATATAATCTGAATCTCAAAATGAAAATCAAATTTCCCCTCCTTTTTTTTTTTTAAATAAGTCAAATACTTAAAGAATAAAATTCTAAACAAATGCATGGGTTTGTAGTTAAGCACAACATGTAGCTGATATTATTGAGGTCTATATGTCAGCGAATGTGGTGCTGGTGCTTTCACAGTTACTCAAGAGCCACTTCTCTGTGCCTACACCAGGATGACTCTAGTTCAGACTGTTACTGATCAGTGAATGTGGTGTCTCTGGTTCAGGTGATGCTGCTGGCAAACCCCAGTATAGAGGAGCTCTACCACAAGTCCTGTGCTCTCGCAGAAGACCCCCAGGAATTGAGAGACTCCTTCCAACATCCTGCCAGACTTATTAAGGTACATCACATCCTTCCCCTGCTTGTAACATGGACGTAAGCCGACAGTGATGTAATGATCCTATTCCATTGCTGAGCAATTGCAATGTGGAAACGTTCTGACTGATGTTGGCTGCCATGTGACCCTGGAGGTTTTATCTCTTCTGGTTTTGATTCCTCAGATGTATGACTATTCAGACATGCTGCTGACCTGTTTGTTTCTGTCTCTGTCCTCCTCTTCTTTTTTTTTTTTAAATTTCGCTCTTCTCACGCTCCACACCCCTTCGTCCATATTCCCCATTTCCATCTAACCTGTACTCTTTGGCTCTCCTTTGTACCTGTCTGTCTTTCTCCTTCAGTTTTTGGTGGGAATGAGAGGTAAAGATGAGGCCATGGCCATTGGTGGCCACTGGTCTCCCTCTCTGGATGGAGCTGAACCAGAGAAGGATCCCTCAGTCCTCATAAAGACAGCCATACGCTGTTGCAAGGCACTCACAGGCATAGACCTTAGTCTGTGCACTCAGTGGTAAGAGCTGCTATTTTCATCAGTATTTATTTGTCTTATTAATTGTGTTTCTTTCAAAACCTATTAACTCTGCTGCTACTAAAAATTCAAATTTGAGCATCTATAATATGCTGTGTTTAATTTACTACCTCTATACTAAATCTCAATTTGAACATGTTGGTGACATTCTTTGTTTCCTTTTTATATTAATGGTTATTGTGTTGTTAATTTGCTACCTTTTATTTACTATTATTTATTGTGTTGTGCAATGTTCTTTTGGCCTTTTGTGTGTTGTCGTCTTGGCTCTCTCTTTCTGTCACACTATACGTACATATGCATATTTCATTGTGATGAAAAACCAAACGCATGGACTTTGTGGCTGGAAGCAGTAGCCTGGACCAGAAGACACTGCCATTACTTTTTATTTATTTTTCTGTTCCCTCTGTTAAATATCTTACATATTTAACTGGCTTTCACTGTCCTGTTGATTCTGTCTTTCTTCGCACAACCCTAATATAGTGCGTGAAGTGTATCCTAGGTTAAACGAGAACACTCCTCCACAATTGGCTGAAGCTATAATGGGGGTGAATTTGGGGGTGTGATTTATTTTATGTGATTGTCTGTCAACTTTCTGAAAATGGATGCTGTAACCTGTGACAACAGTTGGAGAGCTGCAGACTGGGTCCATTTGTCTATGCTGTGTGTTCTATGGGAGAAGGGTCACTGAAATGATGTGTACCATCATTCAGTGACCTAATGGGAGGGAGTAGCTGTAGAAGGCTCGCCTTAGCAGGGCTTGCCTTTTATATTGTGCCCTGACCAGAATGTTTCTTTCCAATGCACCCTCTTCCTTTGCGACAGGTATCGTTTTGCAGAGATTCGCTATCATCGGCCGGAGGAGACACACAAGGGGCGGACAGTCCCTGCTCATGTGGAGACAGTGGTTTTGTTTCTTCCGGATGTTTGGCATTGTCTTCCTACCCGCTCAGAGTGGGAGGTGCTGTCACGGCGACTCCGGGAGCAGCTGGCTGAGAAGCTGTCGGCCGAGCGAAAGGAGGCGGATGGAGAACAGGCACTGAACCGCTAATCCCTCTCTTCTCATTTCCGCTTCTCACAGGAAGGCACAGGAATTACAAAAACAAACCCCAGATACACATCAGACACAAAGCACACCCCACCATCCATGCACACAGACATGAACACAGGCAGATTATTGTTCCACCAAATCTCACCTAGGCTTCTTCTGTTTACTCCTCCACCTTATCCTTTCTCCTCTGCTCCAACCCCTCCATTCCTCCATCAGCACTCCCACCTTCCCTCACATCCAGCAGACACACACAGTGGAAGCAGTGAGACTAGGTTGTGTTGTGTAGGCCCTGATCGCAACTGATAAAACAGCTTCCAGTTCCTCAAATGCCTCATAATTGGGTGCCAATCTGGGTGTAGTGATTCATTTTAATCCTGGCCTTTTATTTAGCATTACTTTGAAAAATGCTTGCAAAACCTGATATCATTGTGGGTGCTTGCAACTTGTTTTAGCAATGATCACAAATTTTCAGAGTTTAACCAGTGGTGATTTTTTTTAAAAACACTGGAATCCATAATTTTTCTGAAAACTGGAATCTGTGGAGTCAGTTGCATGTTAACAATGTGTTTGTAGAAATGTGTATTTTTATGATTTTTCACATCAATTTGATATCGTCTGACTTTGAAAAGACAACCTCCCCTAAGTGCTGTTTTTGTCTGTTCTTGTTGTTGGATTCTACATTTTCATTTGGACTATATGTAGAATTTGGTTTTTCCAGGGCAGTTGGTTGGACAGAAGGACAGATGGCTCCTATCTGACGTAGGTGTATAAAACCCATAAATGGCAATACCCAATACCCCAGCCATAGGCCATGGTAGGGCCAACCTATCCTCACTCCGTTTGGAGCCCAGCTTCAGTTCACCTGATGTACCTACACACCTTTTGGACACACCTCTCATTGATTTTTACCTTTTTTGTGTTCCACAGATTGATTGATTGGCAGCTGGGGGGCATTTCTGTTGGTTTTCATAAGAGCTAGAGAGCTTCCCTGTGTACGCTTCAGTAGCAGTGGACTTAAACACAGTCGAGAGCTCACTAGGAACGAGAAAATGAAAGACAAATGTGACCTTGCTTCTTGCACGGATCAACTTTGAAGCTCACCAAGGCCATGAGGATTATTCTGACTGTTTCCTATCCCTCCTCTTTCTCTCTCTCTGCCTGTCTCTATCTTAATGATTTCCTGTCAAGGAGGAAGAGGAGAAGGATGATGACGAATCGAAGGACGTTAGTACTCCCACACACTGGGCTAAACTTGACCCGAAATCAATGAAGGTAAGACTCAAAACATCACCGTTTCACAGTGGAGTTAAAAGTGCAGCTGAATCTGAGTGGAGAGCAGGCAAAGAACAAACTTAAAATTGACAAATCTTTTCTATTTTCTCCTTGTAGGTAAATGACCTGCGGAAGGAACTTGATTGTCGCTCTCTAAGCTCCAAGGGGTTAAAGTCGCAGCTGATCGCTCGCCTCACAAAGCAGCTGAAGGTGGAGGAGCAGGTGGAGGAGTCCAAGGAGCCCGAGAAACCAGAGACCAAAGCTGCTGAGGAAGAGGAGCCATCTCGCACTGAGGAAGACAGAGAGGTACTGAGAAATGTATTATTAACCAAATATTTCTGTCGAAAAGATTTGAGAATAGATTCCAAGCGTTAGCATTTTTATTATTGTCACTGCAGTAACGTGGATTTCTCTCACATATTGGACAGATTCATGTGATTTATTTCAAATTTCATCTGAAGTGTTCTCTAACTCAAGTGTTATTCTCTGTCAGGAGGAAGAAAGGAAGAGGCTGGAGGAGCTTGAACGCCAGCGGAGGGAAAGGCGATACATCCTCCCTGACGAGCCCACCATCATTGTACACCCTAACTGGGCAGCCAAGAATGGCAAATTTGACTGCAGTGTCATGTCCCTGAGCGTACTCCTGGACTACAGACTGGAGGACAACAAGGAACACTCTTTTGAAGTGAGTCGTACTGTGTATTTTATGTGTGTAAGGCCAACAGCATCAGTTTTGAGTCATAAACCAGCATTTTTGTCTCTGCAGATTAGTAATGTCTGTTTTTTTTCTGTCCAGGTCTCCCTGTTTGCTGAGCTCTTCAACGAGATGCTACAGAGAGACTTTGGCTATCGCATATATAAAGCCCTTGCTGCTCTTCCTGCCAAGGATGAGAAGAAAGAAAAGGAGAAGAAAGCCAAAAAAGAGGCAGAAAAGAAGGATGTTGAAAAGCGTGAAATAAAGAAGGAAAAAGAAGAAGAAAATGAAGAACCAGCAGTAAAGAAGACCAAAGAAGATGAGGAGGAGAGGAGGAAGGTAAGTCATTTCATCTTACCTGGGGTTTTTATTCTTGTCATTTGCTTAACAAATGATGTGTTTTCATGCATTTGGTTGACTTGTGTTTTTCAACCAGTGCGATGAGAAGTCTCTGAAAAAGGAGGAGTCACGTGATGAAGAGGAGAATGAAGACGATGGCAGCGCAGTCAATGCTGAAGAATACGACCCCATGGAGGCTGAAGATGCAGATGATGACGATGATGATGGTATTGTGTGTTTGTTTTTGTTGGTTTTTTTTTCAATACTAGTTATGTTTGATCATGCTGGACCTGTGCTGCTACATTGCTTTCTGTTGTTGATAAGAAATAACAAAGAGTCAACAACTTTTTCATTTGACTACTGTGCTCTGTGTGTTCCCACTCTGTCCTCCTCACTTGTCTTTGGCTATTTCTTAGACAAGGATGATGATGACTCTAATGACAGAGACAAGAAAGACCGCAGAGACGACTGCAAGTCATCAAAGGAGAGGTCCTCTAAAGACAAGGTTGGGTTGTCCCTCATGTAGACCCGTTACTAACACTGATGTAGTGTCAAGGTGGTTGTTGGTGTAAATTTGGTTGTTGTTGTTGTTATGCCAGGAGAAGAAGCAGATGGTCACACACAACAGGGAGCTTCTGATGGCGTTTGTGTACTTTGATCAGAGCCACTGTGGTTATTTGCTGGAGAGAGACTTGGAGGAGATCTTGTACACACTGGGACTACACCTGTCTCGTGCACAGGTGAAAACACATACACACACACAAACCGAGTCATGTCCATAGTCTGTTTTTGCATCTGTATGTCCCTGATACTGTGTCTCACTGACTGCCTGCTTGAGCTTTTATCCTTTTGTCTTTCTCTGGAGGATGTGCACATCAATTCAAATAAATTGTCTTTTTGGTTCCGGGTTTTTTCCAGATAAAGAAGCTGCTAAACAAACCGGTGGTCCGAGAGTCGTGTTACTACCGTAAATTGACTGACAGGGGAAAGGATGAACCCACTCCCTCCTTCAGTGAAGCGCAGATAGAAAATCTCTTAGGTAACAACATCTTCTTAATGCACATTTTTTTGAAGTTGGTGTAGGTGGGGAAAAAGATGTCAGAATTTGAAAATGTCGCTCCATTTCAGCAACTCTCTCATCTCCCCACCCCACCTACCACTCACTTCATACACACAGTCAACACAGCTGCAGCCTTGAGTCTTATCTATGGTTAGCATAAGGCTAAACTATTTGTGACATCAACCAATGACCAATCATCACCAACTTTCATGGCACCAAGCTACACAGCCAACCACTACAGCACAGTGACTGGACAGCAGCAAGAGGGCATGTGTCGACCTCTAGTTACAATATGCTAAAAGGAGTTTATTGAATTTTGGCTTAGTGGCACCAATTGGAAGCATCATAAAATAAATGGCAGCTATACAACCTTATAAAATTCTCTCTGCTCTGTCAGGTAACCGAGGACTACTTCCTGCTCCCAAAGTTCGTGCTCAGTCGGAGGCCAGTGAGTCTGGTAATCTAATCGTCTATAACGGAGCCATGGTGGACGTTGGCAGTATGATGCAGAAACTGGAGCGGTGTGAGAAGGCAAGAGAGGAGATAGAACAGAAGCTCATGGTGCAGGATGCTAAAATGGGTATGACACTAACTGTTTTCTACCTCTCAGTGCTCTCTTTGAAAATCATGTAGTTGTGTCATGAGTTGCAAGCTACACTCTGTGTCAGTAGTCCATCAGGACAGTGATCTGGCTCAATTTGAGCTTTGCTACAAAGAAGCCCAGTCTCACTTCATTCAGCATTCGTCCCTCTGTGATATCTGCTGAGATGTGGACTGGCACATTGCTTCCAACTTCCAAAATAGAAACTATGAAACAGGATTTAGCAATGTTATTGTTAATTAAAAAACAGCTAAAATGTTTTGCCCAGAAACACAGCATGTTATCTAGAACCCCACCAGGACATTAAGTGTGTTCTTGTCTTGGAGTAGTTGACACAAATCTCTCAGCATGGGCCTGTTTTAGGCAGGCTTCCATACATGTGATGTCTGTTAACTTGTGTTTGGTTATTCAGATTCTTCAGCGGTAGAAAAGAAAAGATAGTTTCACCTGACTTGGCCTCTTGATGTCAGCTCTACTTAATTGTTTCCCAAACTTCTGTGTGGCCGTTTCTCTAACTTTGCAGTTTTCATTCCAGATGAAGATGCTAAGGTGAAAGCACAGTTGGAGCAGGCTAACAAAGCCTTGTCCCGAGAGCTGGACGAGGTAAAAAGTGCTCTGAGCCAAACTGAGCAGACTCTGAAGGCTGCAGAGGAACAGAAGACGATCTACCACGACCATATGAGCAAGACATCCAACACCTTGATGTCTACTGTCAAAGGCTTGCTGGCAGTGCTGAATAAGGTGCACCATTTATAAAAAAAAATAAAAAAAAACAGCATCTGTTGATCTGTTACTTTTTTATCTCGAAGCAGGAAGTGACTTCACATTCACCGTTGCTCTTTCTGTCTCTCTCAGAATCAGGAAGTCGACGAGTCTGGTGACGAAGTCTCTGGTGATCACATTCAGATATCTCAGACAAACGGTGCTGATGAATGACTGACACTTTTAAAATAAATGAAGCTAATCTGTAACACTGATCATCTTAAAAAAAATGTAAATATTCACTAAACAAGCATCATTTGTTTTATTTGGACCTATTGTCTCCCAAGTACATGTATAAATGAATTCATTAGTTCCCTTGTGTTAAATTGACCTCAGTTTCTGTGTACAATAGATTTCTTTTCTGAGGAGTTACTTTTCGTACCTTGCATAATTTTAAGTATGTTAAAGCGTGGAAACGCTTATTTTCATAGTTTTAAGTAAATTAAATTCAGTCATGACCATTTCTTTTTGCCATTGCTTTAGATTTAGCGTGGCCAACAAGATGCCATATTGTAGATGCCAGTATGTGTGAGTTGTACCTTTTTTCAGAGATTTTTGTTTTTCTAATGAGCAATAACGATGCTATTTATGTGCGAGAGAATTCAGTCAAAAGAAACTATATTTAAAAGAAACTAATTTTGGATTGAAAAGGGTGGGAAGGGGTTCTTTGTGGTTCAGACAGAATGTCTTTATAAATCGTCCTCATTGACTGTTTAACCACAACTGGGTTAAATAAACCATTCACGTACTTCTACTTGGCTAAATTTAACTCATTTCTGCTGTTTGGATGTTTTTTTTTTTCTCCAAACACATGGCTATGCATGGTTCTTGCCTCTCTTGGACCTTTTTCTCTGTCAGCACCTCCTGGCTGTATCCACCCATTGCTGTGCTGTCAGTAACTATGCTTCATGTTTTACTGTGACAAGCATCTGTCTTATTTTCTGAAAAAGGAAACTACACTTGAGCCAAAAAAAACAACAAAAAACAAGCTCAATGAATGTGTGTTCTGTTGAAGGAATCTGTGCTGCAGAGACATGACCATTTTGAAATCCACCTTTGAACTGTGTGTTGGTTTGGGTTGTTCTAGAAAAGAGCCACAATTATATTCAAATGTGCACCAAAGCAGGCAATTTTATTTTTCTATTGAGAATGTACTCTATGGGTGTCTTGTGCAAGAGTAAAGTGGTCCATTTTAACAAGAGCAGTGTGTCTGTATTTTGTCCTCACACTTTGTGTGATTTAATGTTGATAATTAGCTTTTCAATTTGGATTAACTATGGATCTGTTCTATGTTCAAGGCCTGGTAGTATGGAAGCAAGTCAGTGTGCACCAGAAACCTGACAGTGAAGCAGCTACATTGAATTTAAAGTTTATTCCCCAGAATTCCCCCAGGCCAGACTTTGCCGTGTAGATAGATAGACAAATACATTTTTTAAATGTAGTAGGACAGTGGGAGAACCAGAGCTCCCAGAGAAAACCCTTTTTTAATTATTGATTTAATAGACAGACAGATTGATTGATTTTTTTTTTTTTATTTATTTATTGTGGGACAGTGGGAGAAACCAGAGACTCTGGAGGAATCCCTTTTTTGTTGTTTATTTAAAAGATAGATAGATTTTTAATGTAGTAGGACAGTGGGCGAACCAGAGCACCTGGAGAAAACCCTTTTTTAATTCACCTACATCTTGACACTTGCTCTTGTCTCTGTCATGTCAAGATAGATAGATAGATAGGCCGTGTGTAAACTTCTGACAGTGGACAGGCAACAGTGTGACCTGTGCCACTGTCATACGTTTACAGAATGAGGATGGCCACGATGACCAGGACGATGACAATGGCAAATCTTGGCAGGAATTTTGGTAGAAACTCTTTCCATAAAGGTTCTTCTTTCACTGACTCAGTAGCGTGGTCTGTGATGCTGGTCTGCAAATGTTTGACAATGGCCGCTTCCACATCGGGCTGTTCTGACAGGATCGCAGACCTGAGTTGGAGTTTCCCACCATATATCTTTTTCAGGCACTTGATACCAGACTTGCAGATCTTCTTGATATTCTTCATGCTGTAGCCTAGTTTCAAAGTGAGTCCCTGAAGTGTTTGTTCAGCCAGACGTTTGGTATTGGTGACCAAGATGTTGCTTGTCCAGATGTCTGCAACACCAATTTTGACAAACAGTGTCAGAACGACAGATGCAACAACACGTTCTGTCTGATTTGTCACAGATGTGGCAGAAGTAGAATCACCTATATCTTGACACTCGCTCTTGTCTCTTGTGTCTTCAGTGATTTTATTGTCCTTGACTTCTTCACAGCAGAGGACAGAAAAATCTACATTTTCAATGTCCTCCAGGACCAGATCTTGTGGCTGTTGTCCTGTCAATACACAGGGACTAGAAAATGCCCTTTTGTTTGGCACATAGTCCTCCAGCTCAACTTTAGAACCAGAGGGTCTTGCTGGTGCAGACTTAATACGCTGGTCAATGGCAGCAGCTCCAGTTGTTATTGTTGTTTTTAAAATTCTGGGTGCATCACCTTGGCTCAGAGGTTTGGAAAACATTGCTGTAACTTTTCAGTTTTCACAAAATCTTAATCTTGATGTTTCACTTGAGTCTTGACTCTGACTCTTCAATCGTCCACGATTTAACAGGTGTCAACTTTCTGGTCTTTTCACTTTTCAGCTATTTGGGAAATGCTGCTTTCTTCAAAATGTTAAGGCAGAATGAGCCAAACTGGTGTTTACATGGAAATATAGGTACAGACCAAAGGAAAAACGAGTGTGATGTCAGTGTGATGTCACAGGAAAAACCCTCTCACTGACGTCACAGTCTTCTGACGTCACATATAGACCAAAGACGAAGATAAGACGTGTAGCCGTTTTTTGATTGGCTGTATGATCCACCCCTCCCCCACCCTCCTCGTGCACACATACACGTCAACATTACATGTTGGGAGTAACGCGTTACAAAAGTAACGCAATTACAGTAATCCACTACTATTTGCTGTAACGCACTAATTTAACGCATTTAAAATAAAACTTCGGTAATACTTTACTACCCGTTACAATCTCGCGCGTTACAACGCATTTTAACCCGATTAGGGGCCTGATCTAATAAAAGTTTGTGTGCAAACTTGATATCACCAGCAAAAAATGCAGTGGCTGCTGTTATTGCAACGAGAAGGAAATGTAGATGATGTTTACATTTTTGGAATGACAAGAGAAAACATCATTCATGTTCATCAGCCAGGTCATTTTGAACTAAACGCTGATGTGGAGCCACTCACACCAACGAGTTAGTTAATAGGCCGTGGCAAACGTGTTTTCATCTCTGCATTTCCTCGTGCCTGTCACTCCAGCTGCTGTAGCAGTGCGTTTTAAACGCAGTTACGTACGCCGTGCGTGTCCCTCGGTGCGCTCCCATCCTCCCTCTCCAGTACCTGGCTGCTCAGCTCCTGGTCCTGGACCGAGAGACCTCACCTCTGCTTTCACCCCGTCTTTGATCCCCTCTCGCCTGGGCTTTTAAATCCAAGTGTGGCCCGAGTTTGCCGCCTGGGCGCTGTGCCATAGCGCAGATCTCCGGTCCAATAAATGACAGCAGGTAGGCAGTTACCTTAACAGTTTGTAATGCTGCAGTGCTCACCAGCAGGAGGCAG
The DNA here is from genome assembly GCA_900303245.1 of Selene dorsalis. NCBI lineage: Eukaryota > Metazoa > Chordata > Actinopteri > Carangiformes > Carangidae > Selene > Selene dorsalis. The sequence goes on from OMNW01009449.1 coordinate 27,945, forward strand.
TAGAGTCTGCAGCTGCAGTGCACGTTGGGCAGGAACCTGAAATAGTGCTGGGAGACTTCTAAACTGCTGACATTTCAACCTGTGATAGTGAGAAAAAGTGAGACAGTATAAACTATGTGCTTGTTCCATTTGAATGAACCAGGAAGCAGAGGTGCTGCAGGTGGAAAGTTACTCACTAAAGTTTATTGTGGTTCAAATGTAAGAAGCTTGTATTTAAATGCATTTTGTGCCTTCCTACTTCACTCCATCCATTTTTTAATGTAAAATTGTTCAAATTTTCTTTGCATATAGAGATTGTGAATAAATTTGACACATACTGTATAATCAATATTCAACATGAAAAATAGGATTAGAAAGAATTACATGTCATGAGTAAATCAGGTCACATTTTATCTTCCTTTGTACATTTAAATTTAGATTAGAATAAATTCATTCAGAAATTAAAATATGTTAAATTTTGTTATTTATCATTTAATAGATAGATAGATTTTTA